>WURS02422761.1:0-16652 GCA_011762765.2 Rhinocypha anisoptera
CTAACGCCCTGGGGAGAGAGGAGGGAAGCGGCGGGGATAATGGCGAGGAGAAAGGTCGGAGGCAAGGTGGAGGGGAAAAAATCAACAAATAAATGGGGTGCCGTCTTAATCCTTTCCCTTGCGACGGATACGTTCATTCAACCTGGGGATTTCCTCACGATCGCGCCAAGTGGAGAAAATGGCTTCCTCAAACACGAGGGGTGATGGATTGCTACCATTGCGAACACCACAATTACTGTCTTTGGTGGGAGTCGGACTGCGTGCTCTCCCGTGCAGCGAGCATAATATTTATTATGAAAGCGCCTCATTTTATGACTTACAATTGGATGAAGCGAAGCCGGCCCATGCCGCATTTCTCACTCAAGCTAATAGATTTTCTCTAACAGCTTACCGTAACTTGACAAATGATATTCTCTTATAGCGAAAGTAACCCGAGCCATCATTATATTGCGATAGTATCGACAGTTAAAGCTTTGTTATGCCTTGTTGCTTCTGTAACCAACGATAGAAAATTAACTCTTCATACATACTAGCTCACGAACGCATATTCATAGCTTTCAGATTTGGTGAGTGAAGAAAGAGCAGAACCATGTACCGACAACTCAGCATAATGTTACCAGAGGAATTACTGCGAAATTCATAAACTGCAAAATCAATAGGTAAAAAAAAGTGTGGGAAAATATTCAGAGGGATAAATTTCGGAGAAATTGAACACGACAACAATAAAAAGATGCCTGCTCTCGAGTGATGGAGGAGTTTTTAAATTACAAAACTTAGCAGTTCGGGTAAGGATAGGCTAAAGAGACAACAAGCAGCCACTTAACTATTTAATCTTATTACGTGGACGACAAGAGTGAAGGAAAAAAAAGATATGTGATAGAGAGACCACAGAAAAAAAAGAGTGAGGGTAGGGAGCATTTATTGAAAAACAACTCACGATAAGCGATCACTTGTTGAAATTCATTAATTACTTCGACAAAATACGGTCATAGAATGGCGTAATAAATTAAGAAAGTTTGAAATATAACGCGGGTTTTTTAATTATCGTAAGTGTATATAAGGTAAATATGTTTTTGTTTTGAAAGGAGAATTCAGTAGCAAGGTTTCCACCATAATCTTGAGATGTGTCGCTAGTTATTACTTTTGGCATCAAAGTCATTTATTTATAGAATAGTGAATACCGGTTGATATACCAAATAATACACAGTTAATATGTATGCATTTATATTAAAATATATTATATATATATATATTCTGTTAATATAAAGAGATGATATAAAAATATTATATATAATCTGAAAGATTGATGGTAAGAAAATACAGCTGTAGTTTTTCTTTACTCCAGATAAACAAGTATTACACTTTTTTTCGTCCAATTACCCGCTGGAATCCTTCACCAACCTGGGAAGCAGGACGACGTGGAACGGGATACTTTCTACGGATATCAAGTGTAGATTACCTCAAGTTAAGAAGTCATTCGTGGCGAAGGAGTAACTACAATCCTCAGAGAAGACATCCATACCATACAAAAAAGGAAGCAATAAGTGCAAACTTTAGTATGGGGCATGACGCTATATGGATCAGAGAGACGGGCCATTGGAAAAGCGGACCGGAGAAGAATAGAAGCCCTCGAAACATGGTGCTGGAGGAGGACGCCGAAGATCAAGTGGACGGATTGATTTGGGAACGGGGAAGCCTAAATAACACCCAAGGACAAGGGACAAATACACCGGGAAAATTATGAGAGACGTTTGAAATAAGAAGTGGCGATGGGTAAGGGAATTAGCACTGGATTGGATAGGAAGAAGGGTTGCAGTCATCTAATCATCGAGTTTTAATACCGATGGTGATATCGAATGTGGCCGCCTGCCAATAGAGTGCATATTTCATGAACTGAAAAATGATCCTTTTCCCAGATCACGGAAATTTCCGCTTTCGTCCGACGTTCTCTCGATGCGTGGGCCGGCCATTGGGCGTCGAATCGAAGACCTCTCCGGCGTAACGTTTAAGCTGATGCTCTCGGTGTGCAATGTCCCCCCCCTTCCGCCCAGGGGGGGGGGGCAAGTGTCAGCGTGTATTCATACTGCCATCATGTGAGCAACCGCGCGTGAAATTGCCTCTCACCCTACAGAGGGAGAGAGAGAGAGAGAGGGAGATAGAGAGAGAGAGAGGCTCTGCAGGAGGGACGCGGGTTGCCTTATACGCGCGCGGCGCATGGAAAGAACGGAAAGAAACAAATTGGACGAAGGTCAGTCTAGCAGGCGTTTCCCCGTGCTCCTTCCTCGACGCCTCCGTCCTTTCCAATTCCGCGTCCCGCCGCGGAAAACAAACAAGACGAAAGAGTTAGTGGGAGAGAGCGAGAGTTTTCACGGTCGCGGAAGCGAGCAGGCGATCCGACTTTTTAAAAATAATTCGGTTTTCCCAGCGAAATTCCACCGTTGCCTCATATCTCTCTCTCTCTTTCTCTCTCCCACATTCTCCTCGCTGCCTCCTCCCCTTTACAACGGCCACGCAATACAAGAGGGGGGCGGGGGTGTACGTATTTCGATTTTATACTGCCTGACGGCGGCGTGATACGAAGGACGGCCGGGCGCGAAGTTTTTTTCTTTTTTTCCCCCTTCTTCTCATCTATTTTGCACGGTCGTGTGTCGTCGTCGCCTTCTCTCTCGCCCCCGTTTCCGGAGCGGAGAGAGTTTTACGAACGCTCCCAATCACGTGGAGCTGAAAATTTCCCTGGAAATATCCCTGTGCCCGGCTAGGACAACCGCTGGTGAGGGTCGAGGAGCCACGAGAGATGAGATAATGAAGACGCTCCTTGTTGCTCTCGCCCTCCAATCTCATGCGCGCCTTGTTCGTTTTCCATTCCTCCAATTCCCTTTGCTCGTAGTGAAATTTTCCGTAAAAAAGATTTCAAGGAAATTTTTGTTAAATCTTTTATAAGACGTGTTGGGGATGCTCACGGTAAAAGTTTTCTTAAAACCTCAAGTCCCATCCTTCTGCCCCTTGTGAGAAGTCTGTTAAAACCCTTGTTCATTTTGAAAGGGTATTATTATATTTTCAGGCATTATTAGCAATACCTTTTATATCCATCCAATGATAACAAACCGCTTTAATATTCTAGCTTCCCTTCTTTCTTACATCTTTGTCAGTATCCATTTACGTATTGTTTTCATGTTACTAGGTGGTCTCTTTGTCGTAAGCTCGTCTCTCATTGCTCATTTTACAAAACGATTTTATGGCAATTAAACTAGTTCTATTCCACAAAGTAATTAATCTCGGTTTAACTAAAATTTTTATCGCGAGCATGCACAGTTCCATAAAACACAACCGATTTTATAAAACGATTTACGAAAAATTTTACCGTAAACAACAGGCATAAGGCGCATTCCCCATCCCGAGATGGGAAACCCTCACCACTTGAAATCCTGGAGAGCTGCGCGGAGGGAATATTTGGCCTTGAGAGTCTTCTGGAATAATCCTCGAGGTCTCCTCCTTAGTAAGAACGCTATGACGTCATCATAAAAATCCACTGCTACACTCGTACCTGCGGCGCACGGTAAGTGGAGATTGCGTCCTTGTATGATAAATATTGTTTTGTTTCTCTTTTCCGTTGTTACTAAGTTGACAAGTGGTGATGCTCAAGAGGGGACATCAATGATTGCAATAGAACTCCTCCCTTGCAATTTCATTTCAGCGTTAGAGCTAGCTTACAAACGCTACATCAGACAGGATAGACATAGGGACTATTTTCAATCGGATTTTAAATGAAATTACAAAAACAAGAAAGGGTATTTATAATATAATATATACACGACATTAGTGCTTGTTCAAAAATATTAGACTGATTCTCTAAACAGAAAAAACTCTTTCTAATCATTTTTGCTTGCAGTTGAGGAGAATTCTCTGTCTCTCTTAGACGATGGATTATAATTAGATCAAGAACGAGCTTGCTAAAACTATTGGTATTTGAGGCGTAAATTGGTAGAAATAAATTTAACTATGAGGATACCTATGTTATTTTTTGTTTCTTCCAAGACTCCAATATTGAAATCGAATAATTAAAAACATTTATTGATTTTTCTGTTCTTTTGCTAAGGAGACTTTAATTTATTGAAACACAAATCTCTCAATTGAATTTCAGTAATGCATATCGGAAAAATTGTTTTTAGAGAGGAAATTTTATGCTTAGGTATATTTAGTATTTAAAACTTTTGACGCATTAAAGATCAATAATAAAGGGAAATGTGTCAAAAGGTAGAAATACAATGACACTCAAAATGAAAAAAGTTCAACCCTAATATTGGTTTAATGTCAAAACAAAAATATACTTTCAAGAAAACTGAAACAGGTTGATCTCCTTCGAAAAACTTAATGTATTCAGTCTTCAACCCCATGGTCGTATTTAATAGTTAAGCGTTGAGCTATGTTCAGTAAGGTTTAATACTTCTGATAATACTTCCTTCAAATCCGGATAATTATTTTTCTCTGGAGACAGGGTATCTGTTGCGTTTTTACATCAAAGAAGGTGCCTGTAAAAGCATAATCATCGTAGCTCTGGAATTTTCGCGTCGGTGAAGAGTAAGGATATTGTTTCTCAAAGGTTAAGCCAAATTTAAATTCCTCTAAATGCTTTAACCTTTATACAATACATTTATAATCACACTCTCTATAAAAAACGTAATAAGTTTTGTATAAAATTTATCATAATAGTTGGTTATGCATATGAAAACTGCTGGCTGTGGTCTGGCATGTAGTTTGAGAAACGGGGACCAGTTGATGAATATGAGCTACGACATCTGGGTCTAAAAGATGTCCCTGAATCCAACGTAAGTAGGTGTGGAAGAGCATGTATTTAATGATATGTAGAATTCTGCATCGTTTCAAAACATTAATTCTACTAACATTCTTCAATACATTACCATCAACCAGGGTAAAAGTTCTGTTCGATCATTGATTGTCTCATGGTGTCACTGTTGCCACTCCTGCCAAAGTTATGTGTCGAATTTTTTGTGTGTCGCACTTTTCATTTGTCGTGTTTTCTTCAGTTTCAGAAAAAATTTCAATAGATTTACACCGCCCAATTGCAATAGGTCTAATCCGGCAATGAATCACGAGCCTGCCAGTTTCCAACATCCCGGTTCACGCCGTTAATTCTTTGACGCAGTTTGTGCCATTTCACGGGGGTTCTTCACAAACGGGGCAGAATTTAAATGTACACAAAGAGTCGAAGTGACCCCGGTACTACTATTTCTCATGGAGTAATTTATAAAGGTTTTTTTTCCGTTGGGTCAAACTTTGGATGCAGTGCACAATCCATACGCTCTTTGTACTGGGTGCTTGGGTGCAAGACAGACTCCACGCCCGAGATTTTACTAAAGAATATTTGCGACTTTTTCAACAAGAGATGCCTTAGTTTTTATCTTTGCACGTGATTGAAAATACCATGTTTTCAATCAATCCGCTACGCCATAAATTCTCCGGTAAAACGGTGGGTGAAATGAGCTCCGAATGCATTTCATTTTGCTAATTACTCCCATTTCGCCGAAAACACGTTGCGGTAGCCAGTCCACGACTTTGCTGCAGAGGTCTTTAATTGCAGTCATTTTTCCATAGTGATTCATGAACAACACCATGATTAAACTTCGTATTTAATATTGTTAACGTTTATTCCTGGTAATAAGTTGTCACGGTTGTGTTCAAATAAGTATTTAATAGGTATTTATATTTTTTATTTAAGAAAACATTTTACAACTGCCCACACACGGCACTAACAAGAGCGGCCCTTTTACGGTGCACAGTAGAGTGCGGATTCCGCAAAGAGCATCAAAATACGCATCGAGATTTCAAAATAATTTATTGTTTCCAATAATTATTAGTAAATGTTTAAAATCTAAGTTCTTGCAGGTTCGTTGATTGAGGTGGAAACCTGGGGTGGACATTGGAATCCCCCTAAGGAGCGAGCAGGGCGTATTGCAAATATTCTCCGGGTCGCTCCCTCCTTTCGCTCCCAAAGCCAATTTAAAGAGCACTCTCGGATCAAAAGTGACCGATTCCCCACCCAGGCATGAATGATGAATCCCCCGCCTTCCTATTCAAATATCCCTTGTTACAGACTTGACCAGAGAATCATATAGAAAAAGATAAAGCGTTCAATTTGTACTCCGAGGGTTGAAATGGCGCCTCTCACTTTGTTGGGATGCTTGTCTATCCTACTGTGCCTACTGCAAAAGGCGTGATGGAAAGACGCATAAGAAAGATTTGACGCTTATTGTTGTAACCGGGAATGCAATTATCAGACAGGAGAGATGTCCACCCCCGTCCCGCATCGCGACAAGTTTCTTCTTTTACATTTAGGTCCGAACAAAGTGCGGCCATTGCTTGGCGACCACCCACCGGATTCAACTAATTTCCCCTGGACTCAAGCTGCTTGATTTCAGTTTCCTTTCCCTGGAACGCCACGCGAGTGGACACCACTCGAAAAAGGAGTCCTTCTTCTTCACTCTATTTCGAACACCCGGATAAGCCGCGAACACTACACTGGACAATTGCAAAGATGGGTATTCCAAACGGGCAATCAGAAGCGATGATTGCAATCAAATCATTGTTTTTTTTGGAATTGCCATTCACTCGCATCGAAAATGGTAAACGAGGACAATTTCGTTTCCTTCGCTGAAGCGCTCTTTATTTTAACGGCAGTCCCGGATACTTAGCATCAGGGCGCATCCACTCGCGAGTACTAAGTTGAACTTTATCGGAACTTCAGGCGGTTGCAGCGGTGTGGTATCGATGGAGCAGTGCGGTTCTTGAACCGTTTTAAAATCCTTGAAAGGGTCGAACCCCTTAAGGGGCGGGGGGGCGCAAGGAAGTGTTGGAAGGAAGAGGACAGGAGGAGGAGGGGGAGAAATAGGAGGAGGAGAAAGAGGAGTAGTAGGAGAAAGAAGAGTTGGAGGAGAAAGAGGAGGAGAAGGAGAAAGAGGAGGAGAAACAAGAGTAGTGGGAAAAACAGGAGGAGGAGAAAGAGGAGTATTTGGAGAAAGAAGAGTTAGAGGAGAAAGAGGAAGTGGAGAAGGAGAAAGAGGAGGAGAAACACGAGTAGTGGGAGAAACGGGTGGAGGAGAAAGAGGAGTAGTTGGAGAAAAAGGTGGAGAAGGAGAAAGAGGAAGTGGAGGAGAAAGAGGAAGTGGAGGAGAAAGAGGAGGAGAAACAAGAGTAGTGGGAGAAACGGGTGGAGGAGAAAGAGGAGCATTTGGAGAAAGAAGAGTTGGAAGAGAAAAAGGAGGAGGAGAAGGATAAAGAGGAGGAGAAACAAGAGTAGTGGGAGAAACGGGTGGAGGAAAAAGAGTAGTTGGAGAAAGAAGAGTTGGAGGAGAAAGAGGTGGAGGAGAAGGAGAAAGAGGATGTGGAGGAGAAAGAGGAGTGGGAGAAAAATAGGGAGTAAGAGAATGAGGAAGAGGGGAGAGAGAGGAGTAAGAGAAAAACAAGGAATAGGGGAATGAGGGGGAGGACACGGAGGACGAGGAATGGGTTCGCCTGAGGCGAACGGAGTCGTGCGCTTGCGTGACCAGGACCCCCCCCCGCGAGAGACTGCGCGTGTCTTGTGCGATCGAATCGGGCGGTGAGAACGCAGGGCCACCATTGGCTACAGAAAGAAGAGAGTGGGGGCGAGCCCCTAGGCGTCGAATGGGCCAATCAAATCGGACGGGCGAAAATCAATCCCTCGCCTCAACCCCCTTCCTGCCCCCGTAATCTCCGTCCTTTTTATCTTTTTTAATAAAGGGGTTGTTTGGGGACGGAGCGATGGCGGAGAGCAAAAATGAGAAAAGTTGTGGGGGAGAAGTAACCAAAATAGAGGCCAGGAGAAGAAAAAAGGGTCGGGTAAAAAGCGAGAGAAGATGGTGGTATTAAAATATCATATACTATTCTGGTTTTCAAGATCCGGTCCAAAATCCCAGAGAAATCCACATAAAATTATCCTGAGTATTACGTGGCCAATTGAAACATCAGATTTGGCCTAAAGGCTACAGGCATTACGATTTCGAAGACGCGGTGGCGATAAACCGAGTTCCAGAAACTTTCCTTAAACTATTCGCACCAAATTTACATTAGATATGTCAGTTGAAATATCTTTTCAGAAATTATTAGCAATAATATCATACCTTATCAATCTATGGCATTAATGCTTAACCAGTAATATTTTCTTTGTGGTAAATTTGTTGAAATCTTCATTGTATAAATCTCACAATCAGACTCATCAAAAATTTGCCCGCTTATGCATTAGGTTTATACACCAAAGGCACAATTTGTTTACTTAATTGGGAAAAAAGATTGATCGCTTCTTCGCTTCTCCTTAAACGACATGAAAGGGTGATAGAAGGGTCATTTATTCTCTCCAGAACCTGAGTTTACAACTTGGGTGCGTCTTGTAAGCCGGAAAATACAGTAGGTCATTTTCTTTAATGGGACGAGACTAGAAGTAGACACTTTTCCACCCCTGAAGATGGGGGGGAGGGGGAGTGACTGATCCCGACTAATGTTCGGGTCCGCGAAATATCTGGGTTAAAACCATAAAACTGGCAACTTTTCCAAAAATTTTACAAAAAGTTCGACTTTATAATTCGATGAGGGGGGGAGTGGGAGAAAAATGGAGGATGGCAAATGAAAAACTGCATACTTCGTGATTTTTTGACAAGGCACCTCGGTGACATCTACTTACTGAAATCTATAAGGTTTATTTATATATCGTACTGAGATTTCACGAAGTTGGAACAATGGAATTCAAGAATAATTATATGCCTACACAGACGTCCGTGCGCCAACCCAAGCTGTGCCTAATCCCACGTCGCCAAAGCGTATCAGGGATGAAACTGTGTAGATGACGGTTTTTCTCAGAGTGACAATAAGGAACTTTGATTTCCTTTTCCAGTTTCGTCACAAACAAAGTAAACCCCCACGTACTTTTTTTCGTAATTCGTTTTGTAATTATACCCGGCAATTATCTCAATAAGGTGCGAAAATTTATCTAAAGTTGTGAACTTTGACGGACCGTTCTCGATAGTAATCAGTTTTCACGTAATCATTTTCACCTCGCTGGGACCACTGACCGTAACATACGCGACGAGATACACTTCATCCTTCCATGCACGAAGGATTCTTCACAAGTATTTATAAGTCTAAGGTTCACACAAACGAATTTAACTTCGGGAATTTAGCTTGGATAATGGTTTTTGGGGGATAGGAAATGACTTGGTCGAACACTGTAGAGATGTGTCCCTCCGGACATGGGTCGCGGGCGATCGATTGATGCGGGACATTTATTTCTGGTAACTTGATGACCGACACACTCTCTCTCGCCCCATCTCTATTCTCCTTCAAAATATCGCCGAACTGTGACGATCGAAACTTGGATAGACCTTAAGATTATCAAAGGTGACTTCATGATGATCTATCATCTGAACTTATTTTAATATGATCGAAATGATTTCACGGAGTCGATCTCCATGACTGCTTTATGTCCAATGAAAATAAGAGCGCAATCTTACGATTTTACATATTCTCCTCGCTGGTGAAAATTCTTACTATTACCTATCATCAGTACACAACAATTGGGTTATAATGTAACAAGCTATACGTCTTGAAATCCTTTGTCAGAAGCGACAGAAGAATGTCGAGTTTTTGGTTATGGGTGTAAATGACAATCTTTTTTTCTTTAAGTTCTCGCTGCGGCGTAATTCCGTTTTTCAGTACCTATTGAAAATGTTAGAAGATACCAGAGCGTTCAGAATCTTTCTTCCATGCTGGTAATTCTTCGCTGCTCCTCCGAGTTCATTTTATGTGTCGTGTCCGGAACGAGTCACACATTTAGTTTACTTTACGGACCTGTACAAAAATACTTCTCGATATTCTGACGGTGAAAAAAATCACCGAAATTATTAGCGCTCATTAGCACCTCTTACAGCACCATCTATCATAATTGATTTAGAACTCCCAGAAAGACATACGTCACGCGAAGAAAACGTCGGCAGCTCATTTGAAGACGTGCTTAATGAAGGCCAAGCGAATAGGAGAAACTTCATTCACTCACGTCTTTAGACTTATTTTCCCCCAGCAATCATTTCACAAGTTTAAAGAAAGATGTCCAGATCGTCAACAGCTGTATCAAGGGAATCTAGCTAATTCAATTTATCAATATTCAATTACTTATTAGAACTGTTTATTAGTAGATTTAAAAAAATTATTATGCAAAATGACAAATATTTTATATTGTTCCCAGCACACATATTACTTGAAAGGAAATTTGATCGATTAAATACATTTTTCTTCACATACACAATATTGTTATAGAATACAACAATTATTGTATATAAAAAATACAAAATAGTATGCTCATATATAAAGGCATATTATTTGTCCAGATTACATGCAGTTTCATGCCATGAGGTCGAGGCATAAAATGCAACTTGACTTCGACGAAGTAAATGTAATATCGGCGGATTAACTATAGTGGTGGCATTTAAATAGGAATAAAATAGATTTATTAATCAATAATTACTATTAATCATTGAAAAAGTTAATCTTTGCTCAAATAAACGCTGGATAAAATTATTTTCACTTTAAACATTTTGTGTATAATTTAAAACCATGAGAAACTATATAATTCGTTACTACCTGACTGCATACAAGTGCGAATGAGCCCATACAATTGAAATCAAGTCATATTCTTTTTCGAATTTTACTCTATGTGTGTACTTTATGCGTCCGTGGCTAAAGGTTCCGAGGAGAGCATGGAGCGTTCATTTTTAATCAGCATTAAGGTTAGGACGACGTGAAGGCTGAAGGTAGGCAGATGTCTTAAAATTAGCACCCTTAGAAAAGAGTCATCAAGGCGACCCACTTCAGTCAGATTGGGAACGACTAGATGGATGAAGGATTGCCCAGCGGGAAGTGAAAAATGACTGTTTCTTGAAAAGAACCACGCAAGTGACGAAATAAGGAAAGAAAAGGACAAAAGCTCACACCCACGGTTTATTGGAAGGTCGAGAAATGCGGCCGTGCGATGCACGAATTAGAAGTGGGGCAATAATTGTAGTAAATTAATAATGCCACACTATAATTGGCAAAATTCGTTCAACTTCCGGTAGTACAATACCATTTTAATTATTATAGTTCTTCGTTATAAAAACACTGCATAAACGTTATTCCCTCTCTTTGGCATGGACTTTACCACCCTTAAACCCATTATTACGAGATAAAGCCAACACGCAACAACTACTTACACAAGAAAAAAATTAAAAAAGTAAATATTATCTTATAAGCCTTATAAAGTATAATGCAGGGTATCCTAAGGGAGCTGTTGACTCTAAAGCCAAATTAGGGGTCACGAAATAAAATGCTGGGCACTGCCGTATTAGAACGAGTTGTAGAAGTAGTATTTTTGTATTATAGGGTGCTTCGACGGCTATGGTCATTTCGCACCTCTTCAATTCATAGAAAAAACCCATCTGCACAAACACAACATCCATGCCCAGGGCGGGATTCGAACCCGCGGCCTTTGGGTTAGCCGGCGAGCACGCCACACCCCACCAGGCTAACCCGGTCGGCATATTAGAACGAGCCTGCACTATTTTCCATGTATAGTAGCTATCTTAAGAAGCAAAAGTGGCACAACGAAGGACTTGCTCCACTAATCGCAATGGGTTATGGCAACAAGATTCAAATTTTAAAATTTTCTGTTTAGTCACTTCTCAAGGACAAGATGGTTTAGCGAGACAATTAAATCAACTGCATTCGACCTAATTTTTCCTGCGCCTCTTCTGCGATGAAAATATGACGAGTGGCAAATCGGCTAGCCATAAACACTATTCCATTAAACTAAGTATCGTATTTTTCTCTGATACCACGAGTCTGTCCTGAACATTCACGAAAGACGCCTCTATGTCTATGGATTTCTATAGCCATGATGTTTCAGTCACAATATTGATTTATAAAAGTCGATCTCGCGTTAAATATAAAGATTAAAACACCAAACAAAAAGAGTTAACTTAAAAATTAGTACAAAGGGCTAAATTTAAAAAAAAGAAGAAAGAATGTTTAGGTTGGACGTAAATTATCAACGTTGTGAATGATGATAATGTAAAGTTGACGACAAATTGAGAATTAAAAATGAGAAAGAGGAAACATGGTACCATAAGTATTTTCTGTGATACTCTACATGAGTCAATCGCTTTAGCTCTTTTAACTTTAAGTCATAGAGGCAGAATTTGTAAAAGTGACTCGATGAAAAAACATTTTTAGAGTAATGCATTTAAAAATATTCATTCAAAAATCTCTTTTCTCATCATTGCTCCTAAACCACATGTTTTAACGTGAAATTAGTTCCTCAGAATTTATGTGGGCCTTAAAATGCTGCTATAGACACTTAAAAAATGACGTCAGAATAAAGGAATATGTGTCCTAAATTATTATGACATCTATACTCGACTTTTCTTATAACTCATTGATACCTTTAATTACTTAGTGTTCCGGAAGTTTCACGTAATAGGGATTGGACTCAATTGGGATTGCTAGGCGTCTCATTTCAGAAATCCTATTACGATCGGGTTGTAAACTCTTGTTACTTTCAAAGGCATGGTGAAAGTTTCACTTCAGCACAATGCTTTCTGCTTATAAAAAACACCCTTCTGTTAGGACTATTTGAATAAATTTCAACAGCTCATTCTCCGGTCCTATAAATTCATAGAATATATAGAAAGTCAGTTCTGTTTCTTGGATAAAAGAAAATATAATATTATAAAATACTGCAATGTCTTAAGCTTATATGAGGTTCCAAGCTAGTTTAGCATCTATTAATTTTGAAGAAGATAAAAGCAGAGTTAGTACCGATGGGTACAGGAATGCAAACATTAATTACAGTTAATGTAACAATTCCACTATTCCTTTCTAATATACATCATTATTTTTTCTGGAGGAATATCATCTTTTCATTAATTCAAAATATTGACTCGAGTATCTCGGGATGAATCACTTAAAAGGAATACGTTGAAAATGGTCGCTTCCGTTTTTTGTAAAACATAGTTGGATTAAACGTGATAACTAGCGAAATTCGGGAGCATTCAAAATTGCTCAAAAAGTTACGGAAAATTCTATATATTCAACGTTTTTCTGTTATACTACGGAATGATAACCCAAAATTTCATCGAATCCACATGCAATTAAAAGGAACGAGGTTAAAGTGAATCCATGACAGACTCGTATGCAATGCCATCACTGTTACATATAAATAGTGTTCGGGGGAAGAAATTATAAAATTATCAACAGTTAAAACAGCGAAATACAGAGAAGCATAAAAATACTATAGATTGAAAGTTTCATTGAGTGGATAAAACCATTAGATAGTTGAACAAGAAGTGGGAATATTATTGCCTGATTCTATTTTGAGACTGAATTAATATTAACAATTTACTTGTCGAACAGAATTGTGGGTACGACCCAAATTTAAAACAGCCGTATTCTTTTTCGTATCTCTAATTTACTGACCCAAGGAAATTATACCTTCAGCACCAGCTTCATAAATTAACAGAAGCACCTGTTAGTATTACTGCTAATAATGTTTCTTTTTCTAAAAGAAGCGGACCGGGTGAGCCTGGTGGATAGCGTTCTCGCCGGCTAACTCAACGGGTTCGAGTTCCGTCCAGGACATGGGTGTCGTATTTGTCCAGATGGTATTTTTTTCTATGACTTGAAGAGATGTGAAATGACCGTAGCCGTCGAAGCACCCTATAAAACAAAAAGTACTACTGCTTCTAAAAGAAGAAAAATCTCAATTCGTGATATCACGATTGCTGCTGGCCAGTTTGATGAACAGTCTCCTACAAGTCCTATCTAGTAATTTCAGAATAATGGCAGAGCCAAATAATTTCATTTACTTATTTGATATTAGTCTTTTTTAAGCGTCACTGAATTCGTCGTATCAAATTCAAGAGTATAAAATTGTCTTTAAAAAAACCACTAAAATATCAGTTTTCCGACTGGAAGGAACCTCGAATGAGGATACAAAATTAAACGGGTGGGGCGAAAGAATGTTTGTGTTAGCTCTTATGTCCCTTCATCCTTTCAAGTGGTATCCAAGCGATTTCTATTTGTGAAATCAGTTTAAAGAAAGTTTTCAGGTGCCATTTTAAGTCGAATACGAAAAAAATTGGAAGCTGGCTTGGGGTTTGTAGAGAATGTTAACCTTTTATACAGCTGCTTTGGCGTTACAAATGCCAGAGGCAGGAAAAATATTAGAAATTAATACAATTTAGTGATCCCTAAATATTTTACTTGCAATAACTGATCAACTTGCTCTATTATTTCATGGTGCAATTTCCAAATTCAAATTAGAATGCTGTCGAACGTGGGAGTAAAAATCCATTAGTTCAGTAAAAACAGTAGCAACATGGTTCAATAGCAACCTGTTTGAAATTCGCTAGTTGCATCTAAATGAAGAGGGAAAGCAAAAGTCCAATCTTAGAGTTATTACCAGTTACCAACTTGAAACAAATAATCACACGTGAACTGCCATTCCATATTATCCTTTGGACTATCCTAAAAACTCCTCATCATAAATATTATCGATTCGATAAAATTTAGATAATGTTCAATAACGAATAGCCCGGAATGATCGATAAGCTGTCGCTACATATCGATGGCGTTTTCATTCAAAGATTTCACTGAACAATAATTACGTGAAAGTCTAACAAAACAAAACGTTACCCGCTCGAAAATGTTTTATGCCCATTCTTCGAATCCAGTGAACTCAAAAGACGTTCAGTAATTTAGCCAGAAGCGAATTTCGCTCGCCGCCTTTGGATGCCTACTTCTCACTGTGTTTTTTTTTAAATGGACGAAGATTCATTTTCTTTTTGCCAGCAGAGTTGCTTCGCTTCACTAGTGTGGGAGAAACAAGATTCCAGCTTGAGAAAGGATAGATTTAGCAACACCGTCTTTCAACAATTTCTGTGAACTACCGATAAAATGAAAAATTAGGTTTCCTGTGTAATCGCGAGTCTGTGCAACGTTTTCAGAAAAAAATGCGCACACAAAGGAATGTTATGAACAATTTCTAGGGATGTCACAATAGCGGATGGCTGGGCAGAGTTGCTCTGCGCCCATCGAATGGTCTGTTCTCAAGGCTACATACAATTCCGCATTCACACCTGCAAAATTTCCCGTATTTGATTTTCCCAAAATTTCCCTGGCATCAAAAAAGCCAACCACAATCATTACAATTTCCTTTCCTTCCCATCTTTTTCTTCACATAATTCTTGCACAAGGTGAATTAAACGCCGTGAAAAAATTGTATTTAAACTTGGAGTGCGGTGCGTCTATATGAAGGGATCATGCCCACTACGTTTACCATTTCAAATGAAATGGCGGTACATTTTTAAGTTTTTGGAATTATTAAGATCCAATTGTTACTTGAAGCGAAGAAAATCGCGGGAAGTGTGCTATGATTTAAGTTAGCTTCAAAGTTTCTGGTCCAACGATTCCTTCAGAATTTCAAATTGAATAATATTTATTTACAATCATAAAAGATGATTTTAAAAGAATTAAGCAACTTTAGATCATTTAGAAGGTAATGAACTATAAAGGGACAAAAAGGCGCGAGTTCATTTAATTGAACTTTGGTTAAGACTTAAAGGAAAGATATGTAATTGTTTTTTCAATGAATCCTATACGATCAGTAAATTAAACCGTTATATCATTTTCTGCATGGCATTTGTATATTGCTCCAATTAGACAAAACTGTAAAATCTTCACTTCGAACGTTTACAGTCACATAATCGTTTATGAGCGGACCATTAGTTTAAATACAATGAAAGAATTATAATTACTATTTCCACGATAATTCATGTGATAAAGATAATTCATGTGTTTTACAAACTGCCTTATGCTTAAGTTAATTCACAATTCTTAGTAACCATAAAACAAGACTTCGTTTTTATCGTAAATATATATCACAATGAAAGGAAGTCAGTGAAACTTCTTTTCACCACAGAAAAGGACCCGAACATTCAATTTAATTCGAATGAACTGGATTTTCTATGCTATACGAAACTAAACTACTCTCGGCACTGTAGGCAGTTAATCACACAACACTAATAGATTCCTTTTCACGCGCCGAATTAACACGCTGGATCGGGCATAGACATTTTCATGCGCTCTAAAGAGGAACAATATATAATCAAGTTGAAGGGAGCGGACGGGCATTTCAGCAACATCCTACACCACTTTACGATAGAGAAAGTTCCCCCTCCCCCTAGACTTTAATCTGGCAACTAGGCGGGTCGTAAAAATGAAGTACTGAATCGCTTATTGTCCATTCTTGAAGGCGATAAAAGGAAAACCTAGTTTCGCCCGAACGATGCAGCAATGATGGAAGGAGGGTGGGAGGGTCGAAAGAACGGCGCGTGGTGGTTTTTTTTGCACCTTGAAAAATCTCCATTGCTGGCGAAAGAGAGTTTCTGTCTGCCTATCGGTCTCAAACTCCCTTTCCCCCCCTCTTATCTCCCCGGACAAGAGGAGGAAGACTGAGGCCGGTGGAGTAGAAAAAAAGCCCTCGGGTAAATAGACTATGAACAAGTTTGTAGGGGGGAAGTCGAAGAAGAAAAGAC
>WURS02422771.1:0-16651 GCA_011762765.2 Rhinocypha anisoptera
CCCCTCCCCCCCCCCCCCCCCCCCCCCTCTCCGCTTCCCCTCCCCCCCCCCTCCCCACCCCACCTCCCCCTCCACGCCTCCCCCGCGGTCTTTTTCTCCGCCCCACCGGTCGGGTTTCCCCCCCCCCCCCCTCCCCCCGTTCCTTCTTTTTCCTTTCCGTCGCTCCCCTCCCTCCACTGCGAATCTGTCGCTTTTCGGGGTTGTGCTCTACGGCCGAGAGGGGACGTCAACTTTGGGACCATGATGACTGGAAAAATGATGAAATTCGACGGGCCCCAGGCAGGAAGGAGTTTATTTCTTGACACTTCTTGGTTGTTTTTCACCATCGTTAGTGAATGGGAAAGTTTTCTCGCCGACGCTTCAGCATTCCGTTTTACATTGTCCGAAATCTTGATTCAGTCGGAAAAGCATTCGAAAATCCACAGTTGCGAAACAAGGCTCGATGGTTTATTTATGTGATTGGAGTTAAAGCGTATGTCCTGTGAGATAATTATTATACCCTTTTAATAATATCTTATTTCTACTTCTTTTTTTTCGTCTCTCTTTATTTTTAATAGGTAAGGTTTGCGACACTGCGCAGTAGTGGGCCTTCAAATATTTGCATTGGCGCAAACTGATTTTTCAGGAGTTTTGTCAATAGGACCCTTGGTCATTTAATGGACTGAAAGCCAATTGGTTTGTCAGCGGACTAGTTATCGAAAAGAAGCAATGGGCCATTATGCCGGTGTTTCACTACCTTTAAAATGTCAATATTAAAGTTAAATTATTGATTTTATCTCTTTCCTAATGTAACCACCGTCTGGCGTAGTGAGAGACTATAGGTTCGTCCCGCATGGGCGTCGTGCATGCTGGGATAGTGTATTTTATTGCTAGTGAATGCAGTTAAATTTAGGAATACCGCAGTTGCGTTGCGGATAAAATGGAATGGGATTATAGGCGCCCACGATGCCCATTCGGAACTATCACATTCCCAGTTGTCTCCCGCAGCTCCGCGGTTTGAGATACGAAGCTATTATTGGTAGGAGGAAGAGAGAAGAGAAGAGGATCGTGATTTAAGAAATCGTGATTAGGCAGCATGTTGTAATACTCGACTAGAAAATTTTTCTCCTGTGCGTATACCTATACAATGTAGAATATATATTCTACTTTGCATATGAGGAGGAGCTAAAGAGGATGGGAGATTAGCACCAGATAGTAGTAGAAATATAACTAATTTTGTTCAGTACACTAAAATCATTCCTCAAAATTTTTTTAAGACTGTATCTTCTATTAAAAGGCATTCTGTATTTATGACTGTGCAACTCGGTGTTCCAAAGTAAAATCAAGGGACTTTGGCTCGACTTAATATGTAAATTTAATGGGTTGCTTCTAGCATATCTGTGCATAAGCAGTTATCAACCATTTTGAACTACTTTTACCAGTTGTTAAAAACATTTTGATAAAATAATTTAATATACCATAAATCATAAAAACATGTAAATTATTGTATGTTACAATAATAGTTTTAACTTCTTCGTATTAATATAGCTATTTTAAATTGCTCAAATGGTATATCTTTTCGATCTTAGTCCATTGTCTTTGGGGTTTAACGTTTTGGCATTTTATCTACCAACGGGTATTTTGTCCATGGTGTCTGACCGTGATTCTGGTCCAATCTAGTCTGGCTAGACTAACTCTCGTATATTTCATGATATTCCTGGTTTAAAAAATTGTAAACTCATTAACAGAATGCCTTTAAAACATTTGAAGCAATAACTACATTCCTTATGTACGCTTAAACTCAAATTGTTTCAATTCTCTGAAAGGAGAAGAAGGAATTTAAGTTTAACAGTTGTATTAGCCATTCCACGAGATACACTTCCATGCGAATATCTTCCCATATTTCCCCATACAACTTTTATGCGACTTAGTTATTCGTTATGTGAAAATTTTCCATTATGCCCCGATTATTAGCAATACCTTTCCATCTTATGTCATTTCTTATCTAGCCTCGTATCACACTGTAGTGTCTTTAGTCCCAATACTCGGTAATTTTGTTCAACTCTCCGAGGAATAGGCAATGTGCCTTAAGCTCTTAACTCCCACGGTTTATTTAAAATAATTGCATGAAATCAGTAATCATTGAGGGAGAATATTAAGTACCGTTTCTTTTTTTCACTTGCCAAAAGCCTCTTCAAAAATTATGGCAAATTCCTTTACGCTTTCCTCCTATTAGAAATAATATGTGCAGTTTGTAATTGTTTCTTTTCAAGGATATTATTAACTAGTATTTCATAGTCATTCGTATCTTTCTTAGAGAAGTCATCTTCAAATCACATAAGCACACCTCAAATTTTTCAGAGCATTCGAGGACAGGGTTTTGCTATGCTTCAGGTTTTTAGTCTTTCTTGACGTATTTCTCTTTACACTTTCGTGCTCAGTCGTGGAGTGGCACTTAAGTATTTTGTGGTGTGTCGGAGTGAATCAAGAATGGTAGGCCTTAGCGTCGGTTGTTTCCAGCGGAGGTTGAGAGTCTTGGTAAATGAAATGATGAAGAGATGGGTTTACAGAGTAAAGGGTGGAGGACTTTATGGCCTCTTCAGGGGTTCGAATTTTGGGGGAGATACGGCGTGGGTGCTGGAGTTATCGTGAGACGTTTGGAATGCTGTAGAATTAGAATGGCGCCCATTTGGTCTTGGCTCGATGCCACTCCCTCGGAATGAAACGTATCTATGGGCAAAGGGAGTAAAACTTATAAGAGTTCTTTGCTGCCCTCTCATGTGTAACACCCTCGTCAATTTCCAGTTTTGAAAATTGAAAACTCTTCGCGATTTCATTTCATTCCAGCTCAATACTATCTCACCATTTCTGAGGAAACATGCAATTTTCGCTAATTCTATATTGTCCGTATGAAGATAACTTATGTTTTGCCCAGTCCATTGTATGTGTTACCTAACGTTTTGAGTATGTATCGAGTTGAATGAGTGACAATCGTTTCCTTGTTGTATATGTTTGGATTTTAAAAGTCATTGCATCACAACTGCTTGAATGATGCGTTTCTAAGATCGTGATCGTGATCGTAGTGTGATAGAGTATAGATAATTCATCCAGGGTTTAATGTTTCAGTCTTAGACATGTATTATTTTCCACCCACAGGGAAACATACCGTGAAAAGAATCGTTAAAAGTTGATGATTTTTACGGTAACAATTTACTACATCACGTTAGCCTCTTTTGTGGAATTTGATTTGACAATTTATGGCCATAAATTATTTGTCTTCATTCTCAGCATGCTTTTCAACGTACTAGTCCAACTTCCATAAATGAATTCACTATCATTTACAAGATACTATATTATGTTTATAGAATTAATATCACTTTGAAGTTTTGAGTAATTTGGTTTGTATTTTTATCTAGAGCAAATGTGGCAGGCTAAATATCAGTCAACATTATTCTGACTATGATTTCGCCATTGTTGGGGAAGTTTTTGTGAGGAGATTTCCTACCTAAATTGGACTGTGAGTTGCCAATTCGTGTATTTCCTTGCCTAGTAAAATGTTTAAGAAAAAAATTAGGAAGAATGAGCGATAAAATGCACAAGTAACAAGCGCAAGCCCTTGCAGGGTATTTCGCGGATGAATGAGTAGTGGTGAATTTTGACAATGCTTTCCTGTTGAAAATCTGGCTTTAGGATCATTTGGATGTGGGATAAATTTTCCAGCATTGCATGTTTTCTCGTTTCTCATCTCGTGCGAACATTTTGAATGGCATACAGGAGAAGGATATGAATCCAGCACACTTTACCTTAAGCTGCTTTTGAACCAAGAGTTTCCAACCTGCGTTAAGTAGGTACACTCCTGGGGTTACTCGGAGTGATTATCAGGGGCACGCATCACTATGACATCGTGTAATAATTATTTTTAATGTCCAATTGTCGTTTCTGTTCGCGGCGTTCCTGATCTAGGGAAATGGGCCGCCAATCGGGTCAGGTTGAAATAAAAAATGCTTGTTAACCCTTACCCTTAACCGCTTCAGGAACCATGCAGTACTAAAATGTAGATATCCACCAATTTAAAGTTTTATTGTGAACCGTAAAAGTAATTGTACTTGAAGGAACGGTATATCCTTCACTTCTGCATGCTTTCTACCTATCATTTACATGATGTTCTTGAATGAAATCATATATATTTAATTTTAAAATACTGCTCATATCAGTCTTTAGGAATCAGCATTCATTTCTCGTGAATGGATGTCATGTGGCGTGCTTTCTTTCATAGAGTCATACTTCATGGAACATTGAAGTGGCCAATGCAATTGAGCGATTATAAGCACGCCATGGGAATGCTATGGCGTGCTTATAATCTTGTGAACAGTTCCTAAACTGGCGGATAACAATTTTGGTTTTTTCTTCTCTGGTGATCATGTACAATGGACCTCTTCTCAATCACTGTGATGTTGGTAGTAGTAGTAGTATTTTTGTTTATAGGGTGCTTCGACGGCTGTGGTCATTTCGCACCTCTACAACTCTCAGAAAAAACTCTATTGGACAAACACAACATCCATGCCCTAGGTGGGATTCGAACCAGCGACCTTTTGGTTAGCAGGCGAGCACGCTACCAACCAGACTAACCCGGTCGGCGCTGTGATGTTAACATTAACCAACCAAGAGAGGAATCTTCGAATGAATTGATTTTCCGCCTACTACGTACTTCGTGCTATAGTTACGCCGAAACTGCATTTCTGGTAGCACATTATTTGTTAAAAAAAATTGAGTCAGCATTGAACATTCTCGTTTAGCTGTGCTCTGTGGCAATGCGTTATAATACCCCTCGCCTTAACCCCTCCCCTGGCTGCTCCTGTCCAATTCTCTCCTGCCCCTATCTCTTTCTCTCCCCACTGCTCTTGCTGCCTATTCATCCCACCCACTCGGCCAACATCCTCCCATAATCATTACATCCCCTCGCCTCTTTTTGTGTCGGATCCCCTCCCTCCCTCTCCAACTTTTCAACTTGCTTCCCTCTCTTGCATTATAAACCATCTCTCAGGATCGCCATAATCAACGCACCCTCCTGCGGCCATTTATAACTTCCTCCCCTACTCACTCGTACGTTTATAATGTTTTTCCACCCTTTTTTTTTAACCATATTGAATTTATTCAGTATGTAAGAGCATCTGGGCCGTAGGAACTCTGGAATTTTCGGTTGGTTTTAAACTCGTTTCCATTTTGAAATCGATGCGAGTGCTCTCATACACAAAGAAGCCTGAGGATGTTTTGGGTATGGAATTAATTGTCATCAGTAGGTGTTAGTGCATATTATCAGCCTCAAGTAGCTCTCCTCTTACCCATCTTTGAAAACTGCCGTAAATGATTTCCTCATTCCCTCATGGGAATGAATCTGCAAAATTTGTATATTAGTCGTGTGTCTTTGAGAGGGAGTTATAAGATGGTATTATCTCCGTATCACCTTTTTATTGTGGTCGCTTGTTTCGTAATGGGCGACAACTATCATTGCCAATTGCTCGAAGGTTTTTGTGATGTCATCCTCTTTGCGTGGGAAAAGACATTCGCCGTTTTATGGCCCTAGGTATTTCAACAGTATGATATCAATTCATGCTTAGATCACTTTTAAGTATTGCCAACTCTATAGTTCTTGTCTGTCTTTTATTGCTAGCTGACAGTCAATTGAAGATTTTAGGAATGTTAATAAAGTTGTTACCTAAGCGATAAGGCAATACTTTCCATCAATCCATATGTGTATGCCATTACTTTTTCTCGGAAATGGGATTAGATTTATACTCATAAATGATAGAGGTTTTGTTTCGGATTATCATAAACATTTTTCGTTAGAATATCATCGACTTGCCAATGAATTTATGCCCGCGGTCTAATACATTCGCATTTACTCGTGTTTCCGCTGGACAAGGATGAGTCTCGATATCTGAGTGAGTTCATGGCATTAGAAGGCTCATGGAATGGATGAACTGTTAAAACACAATCGTCACCTAATAGATTACGTTCTAAAGTAGGACTGCCTCTCACAATTCAAATGTGGTACTGCTTTGCTTAGCCTTACCTTCGTAACGAAAAATCTCGGTTGTATTTCCAAACTCACTATACATTCCTCTTCACCGTCCACCCCACCCACGCGTAGTCACCTCTCTCTCTCTCTATCTTTCTCTCCCTCCCTCTCCTCCATAACTCCCTAGTCTTTGTTTCTTCTTCCCTGCCTGCACTTCTCCACCCCACTCTCACTTCACTTACCTCCGACCCCGTCACCATTCTTCTTTCTCTCTGTCTCCTTCCTTCCTTCCTCCTTCCTTACCCATCCCTCCCCTTATTCTCCCACCTATCCCTCCCTTCTCACCCGGGCTATTTACGAACCACTATTATTAACCGTGGGAGGCACAGGCGGGATATATGGAGAGGGAGTTGGGTGGTGTGGAAGGGGGGAGGCGCAGATACTGGGTCTTGGGTCGTCACGGGCAAGTGGGCGTTGAGGAATGCTCAGTGCATAGTAGTAGGAACCGTGTTGGGTGTGTTTCGGGAGGAAGCTTGGTTTGCGAGCATAGAGGGGAGTTCACCTAAGTGAGTTAGGTGAGGGCGGGGAGTCGGTTAGCTTTGGAGTGGATGGGTGGTGCCGCACACCGGCTTGCTTTTATTTAAAACTATTCGAGTAGGGAGAGTGGGTTCGGGTAAATTTTTGCTCGTAGAGACCTCCCGTCACTCTGCTCCTCCTCTTCTCTCCCACTCACACCTCCATTATCTCACGCCTCACTCCTATAATTGCCTCGGTGGTGACCATACTCCGTTTCATCCTCTTCGAACCCTCGCACCACACTCCGTTACTTTTGAGCTCCACCCCCGCCTCTTCCCTCCCGCCCTCTCTCATCTCCATCTGAGAGATTGCTTCAGAGTTCGAACACCTAGACTCGAGCGCTACCCTCCATCTTCTCGCAGTTTTTTTACTCCTACCCAACGGCTTCGGCTACATCATCCATCCAATATATCTGTCGTCCCTGAACCGTTTATCAAACTTGCATTGTTCGCCTTATCTTTACTATGTACTCGGCACTTATCTCCCCCGGTGTCCGTTTTTTTATGGTTCCATCTTCTCTTTTCGCGCTCTCCATCACTATATACATAAACGCCCGTTTGGCCTGTACACCTCACTAATATCCCACCCTCATGCGGGAGAGATACGCAGCAGAGACTCAAAATATGGCGTCATATTGTGCGTTAACGCACGGCAGTGACCTCTTGCATCCAACGGGAACGCGAGGAGTAATTAAAGTTGCAATAAAGAATAAATAAATAATAACTAGTCGCGTCTAGTGAATACCTACATAATATATACCCGTATTGGTTTAATCTTTCCCGATGCGTGAAATAAAACGTCGAAAAAAAACACATTCAATTATTTTTTGTTAGGCGTCTTAGAACACATTTGAAACTGCTATATAGTTGAAAAATGTTTTACGGAGTCTTTACGGAGACATCCAATGTTTCGTGACCCATGATCGTCATATTTTTAAGGGAAACAGTTGGATTTGTTTTTAACCGCATCCCAACTCTGTTATTGTACAGATCCATTCCTTTGATATATCTTCTATCTCAACCTTATGGACCTTCTCACAGTGATTCAAAACGCCCAAAAACCTGGTCAAAATTCAAATCAAAGTGCTCGCTTAGAGGTTTTTATCATCTCATCTGGTATAGAAGACACCAATGCATGCACTCCCAGGTGGGAAAGAGACCTGTGACGTATCTCTGATCCTTCACATGCGTACAAATTTGCCGTTTGTGTAGGCATATTGCTTGTTCCATGAGTATGCGCTCTAGTGTATTCGTATATCTCGGTTACCGCGATATTTTAATGGGTTAACGAATAATTAATCACGAATTGTAAAGTTGTGCTGCATATTGTTTCGAGTCGTTATGGCATAAATATGGAGGATATCAGGGTGTACTATATAAACTTAGCAAAAATTTTTGTTGAATCTTTGTTAAAAGTGATAAAAACATTGAATACGTTAAAAAGATTTATTTTAACTTTTTGTTTTTGGTATTTCATATCTTAATTCAAATTAAAGACTTCAAATAACTCCGTCACAACCTTTTCACCAGAAATCATTATTTTTTTCTATATTCAATCCTCTATTTTGAATTTTTTAATTTCATTACCAAATTTGAATTCAGCGACCCCAAAAACCCCTAGTTATGCATTTCTAGGCAAATCCACTCACATTTAGAATTTTGTCCAGGTTTTTGGGCGTTTTGAACCACTGTGCGCCTGCTGGCAAGTATAAAAACGTTTCCATGGAAACATTTTTTAATTGTTGATGTAGGCACAAATTTTACAATGACTTATAATCAGAAATAAATCGCAATCCTGGGAAGTGAGAGATACTGTCACATTTATGGCATGTGAAACTCACTCATCACAGGAGGGGACATTTCCTTTTTCTGGAAAACTTAGAAAATCACTGAATTTGTTTTCAGTATATCCGTAAAAGTTACACGGATTTGGATCCAGGGTCTCCGTTCTCCAGCGTTCTCCCGACTAGGCGACCACCAATGTTATGAGGAAGTTTCCAATATTCATGGTGAGATAGTATGGATGTGGTGATGAATAGTATTTTTGCTAATATGAAATCAAATGCCATACTTATACTTTTGAAATTAGAAATAGAATATCCTGTTTTTTTCGGAAATATAACTATGGTAATATTTTTTTCATGGAAACAAAAAATTGTGAATCCATTGTCCATGTATGCTTAGTCGAATCAAATTGAGACGCTAGTAAATTACGCGGCTATCCAGAAGTTAAATTATTTGAAAAGTTTTAAACAGGTACTAACCTTTTCTCTTAAAGTTCGTAACGCTTAAAGTAGATCTCTAATCCAAGCTCACGTATGTGATTCCAGAAAAATCAGGAGCCGCCTCTAGGATTTCGGAGTGTGGGACAACTCAGTTCCAACCTCCTTGTTGGCTTAGATGCTATCCATTATGGATGGGTTTTTTGTATAGTCTTAGATGCGATTTGACCTTAGTAATGAAACGTGCGTAACATTTCCAATTGACGCAACTCCAACTGTTAATATGAAAAATGAGGTTTAATTTAGTAGATAGAAGTCGAAATGTTGTTTAACATACTCTTTTAGCACTGGACGTTAACGAGTTATATGTAAAGCGAGACAGTGAGTTTTACAGAAAATTATTTTTACCCTGTAGTCCAATTCCAGTAATCATAAAAAGAAAGAAATATTCCTCTCCGAATCCATTTTACAACTTCACTCCTGGGTGGTGAAGTGAGAGACAAGTGAGGTTAACATAATTTTAGTCAATAATACTCGTAAGTTAGGGAAACATAATTTCTAAAAACTTGCAAAAATAATGAAAATAACAGGTGGAGTCGTCATTCGGAGAGAGCCTTATCAGTAGTATTGACGGCGCTGTATCCTCTACCACAGTAATCCCTGCCCAAATATTAGAATCAATTATGCCCTGGAATAATATGTAATCATTGTGTCAATCGTTATAGCCACACAATTTGTGATTTTTTTGCCTGCCCTTGATGTGTATGGAGTCGCAGAGAAGGAATTATGGATTTTCCCTATTGTATTAATTTTAATTTCTTGTCTTCTAAAAGTTGATTGTAAAACAATTAAGTATTCCAAGCGGTAGTTAAACTACTAATACACGCAAAGGGCGGATTAAAGCCATTTTTCTCAGCTACCCAAGTAGTGTTAAACTGATATTAAAGCCGCCTAAGATAATATGAAATTGGATTTTGAAGACTTAGGCGATCACGTTCAGTCATGCAGGAGAGAATAGAATAAATAAGCTTCTTGCCGCGGAAAGGGTGTTTTTGACGGCAGGTGATGCATTTAGTCTTGCCTTCGGAGCCTATACTTACAAAGTATTATGATCGCTGATACCTTATTAATGTTTGGGGAGGTGACTTCAAAACTGTGGCGCAGTGTGTATTACGTTAAAGATAAAAGACTCCCTCACTCTATTTCAAAGGTTTTCACACAGTTTCCAAAAACATCCTGTATATAAAATGATGTTTTAAAGTAATTCATTTCGTCCTTGGCTCTAGTTCTGAACCTTGATTTTTATTTATTGTTATAACATTTCGTAGGAGTAAGTTGTTATTTATTTAATTTCTTGTTTAGGTTAGTAGCAAGGTGTCTTGACATGCAATCTCATAATATTATGAGATATAACCACATTATTTTAAGAGGTAAGATAATGAAAAACTAACAATAATTAGCTATAAAGAGTAATAAAAGTATTGGATAGAATAGTATCACCTAGAACAGTTAGTACCAATTTCTCATTAAACTACTGGAGGTGAATCTTGTAACTGCTAAAATTTAAGGTCCTTTATCCTATCATTGTGCGACAGAGTAACTCCCGCATCACTTACTTTTAACCGCCCTAGAAGGAAGTATTTCGTAGTTTTACCTAACCATGTCCCTAAGAAGTACTGGCTTCGCTCTTCTACCTGGCAGGTTCGGAAAGTTTCTCGGTCACTAGCGTCTTGGGCCGCGGAAAATTCGGGGATCGGGATTTTTCTTCCATTGAAGAAAAATCCCGATCCCCGGATGGACTATTTTTTATATAACATTCTAAAATTCTTTTTAATGAACAATGCTGTTTCACGTATAAGTGTCTCAAATATACCTTTTATTAATTTGACGCTTCTTATGGAGCCATTGAGAAAGTTCCTGACCTCACTCTTATTGCATAACAAACTGAGGTTTACCTTCAAATATAGAGATTGCATTTTGCTTATTTAGCCTTCATTTGCTCTAGTTACCATTGTCACCATCATTAACAATTTTTGCTTCTTTATTTAGATTAATTTTACTGCTAGTCGAAAATATAAGAATTTGATGAATTAAAGCTTCCGAATTCTTGCTTCGAATACCTTTTATCACTTGTTTGTTTGCGTGGTGACAGTTTGTCGTTCGAAGATGAGTGAAGAGGGTATTAGAATGGGGAGGAGGGCGGTGAGTGTTGTTAGGAAAGGTGCCTGCTCACGTCTTTCCTTCAATTTTTGTGGATGAGAAAGAGAAAATCGACTCCTGATGAAAGAACTCATTATACCCTATAAAAAGACAAGTAACTATGAGAAAATTACTCACCTACCTGCAGAGTAGATATCATTTTACGTGTCCTGAGACCGGTAGTGGTTTCTACTTAGTCTACCTTAGAAAATTTATCGATTCCACGCTTTGCGGAATGCAGCATTTAGATATTTTTCTCATTGTCGAAAAAAAGAGATGAATGCTTTACAGTAGAGCGACTTCTTCTTCCGTTAGGTAATTTGTAATTACTGTTGGACTTGGAATTAAATAAATGAGGATCTCAGTCAGTTTCTTATATACCTATTTTATTTCAGTTATTAGTTCTGAAATTCTCATAACAGATTCGAATAGTTTAATCGTACATATTTTTTCTGACATTATTCATCTACTTGGTCCAGTGAATTTTACGACTTCGTCTTTCACATACTCTAGTAAACTTTTCGAATGGAAGTTGTGTTCAGCGGTGGCATTAAATGGATGAGTATCGTTTTTTTCTGCGGAAAACGTGCTACCGGGTCAACAAGAAAGTTTATTGTTGTCAGGAAAATGCATTAAAAGCTCTTGAGTACTTCCGGCCAAGCTGCTTTTCCGTGAAACGAGAAGGCGTTCGGAGAAGGTTGCTAAGGATTTTATCGCCGGGTTCTGTTGTGTGGGTGAAACGGGACGAAAGCATGGCGGAAGTGGTCCCTTGAAGTGTTTGCCTTTCGACGGAAAGATAAAAGGCTCCTTGTTGGATTAATATCATTAGCTGTTTTTTGGAAGTCAAAATTAAAGCAGTATCACTTCTCATTGACAATATTATTCATCTCATTGCTGTGAATTGGATCCAGTGTTACATTTTGAAATGGTAAATTCTTGTATTATATAAAAACAAAGCTTGCACTACAATGCTAAGTAATAGAAATTTATATTTTATTATTATAGCCCGGTAGTATTTTCTCGCAAATACTTTATCTTAACTCAAAAATTCTGTTTTATTATTTATTCTTTTAGTTTTATTAACGAAAAACCGACTTTTATGAAGTAGGTAAAAGAAAGACGTATGCATTCACCTATAATTGCTGAACGTGATAAAACAGGCGTCAAATCTCAGTGCGAACATCCTTTTTATGGGCAATCTTTATAATTCCTCGAAATTCGGTTGTGTGTTTGGACGGGAACGTTTCATTTCGTGCCAGCTATCCGCTCTCTTGGATAAACCAGATAGTTATGGTGAAAGAAGCTCCCTCGCATCATTCATCGACCTCGCTCGCTTGCTTCGTGAAAGCGTGCCGACACGATTACCATCGTTCACACTTGTCGACCCTTATCCTGCTTCGAAGCTTGGAATTCCATCGTCGTTTGTCCTCATCGTCTTTAGAGCCTAAGCTACTTGATCGCTTTAGCCTATTTCTTTGTCAAATAGCAGAGTGCCGGTCGTCCAACCTTAATTCGTCTTGAATATGTTTTGGATTCCCCCCTGGCATTCATTGTGGTGTGGGGAAGAGAGTACGTATGCGCGGCGTGCGTAGAGCTCGCTCGAGTCATGATCCTGAATCGACGACCTCGAAATTATTCTCTCCATTGTTCACGTGCGGGGTCGGCACAAAAAGACTCATAACCACTGCTTAATCGCTGCTGTAATAGAGTGGGCTTCTTCGATAATTTATAGGTGGCAATGAACAGTATCCGAGCACGGCTGGCACTCTTAGCCGATTATCACGAAGAGAGTGAAGTTTTGGCTCCTTTTCAACTTGGATTGTCCAGATAAAAATACCACCTGGAATTCTCGTGCTGTTTCCATTTATACATTTGCTGTTTTCACAGAACACTACTGCTTTTTTGGAGAAATTATAGTCTCTGTAAACGCATAATGCTTCTTTTATCTGTTTTTATCGAGCTTTTTTTGTGCAGCCTTTCCAAAGTCTATCGGACTTAATCATATTCTGGATGTGTCTGCGGGACAGCCTCAAGGTCGACGGTTACAATATATCTCACCGGAAACCTGATCGCGTGACTTTTGCGAAATGAAGTGCCCAACAGTCCAGAAATGTGGATGAACTATAAATGGCAATGCCCTTTTTTGCTGGGACTGAGGAAATGAAATGTTATTTGTGTGGTAGAGAAATATTCCCCGACTTCACCGGAGAAACCTTGAAGAGACCATGAAATGTCTTTGCCGAAGAGTCACGATCAATGCTTGAAAAATGCGGTGACTTTGGGAAGTAGAATTTTCACGATATACAGAAAACCGCTAATTTCCTTAATGTTATTTACCGCGTAAGAAATTTTGAGAATATTTGAAGGTCTTCGCTGTAGCACATTTTTTATTTCATTATGCGCGATAAGTCGATATAATTAAAAAAGTCAAATATGCATTGTCTTCTATTCTTGTGATACAAGGTAATTCAGTTTTACCCATTAGTTTGGATGAAAAAACCGCCTAGTTCTCCGAAATTCCTCCAAACATTTCTCTTTTAGGTTTAGCTTTCTAAAAGGGTTTCGTGCAAATATATTCCTGGAACTAAAACATATGAAGCCTTTATTCGAAGTCGAATACATAAATTATATTAATCACGTTAGGCATACATATAGATTACCAATCTTCGCGTTAAAAAGCATAGGTGGCTTAAAATAACTCTTATCTATAATTATCGATAGTATACGGTAAAAATCATGACCCGTGTTGAGTACAATGATTTCAGATCCCATTCCTAGATTGTGTAACTCCTCAAGTTTTCATAATGGTATGCAGATGTGGGTAATAATAGCTGTATCTCTTTAGTGATTACTTTGCTTAAAAGTCCAATCCCCGTTAAGTTTTACATAATTATTCACGTTTTAACAATTTTGTTCCCAGGGATATATTAGCATTGTAAATTGCTCAGTATTTCAACATGGATATTTAAACCATCCATCTTTTCTGTTCGAGCGCAGCGAGTATCCCCGGAAAATTTCCTTTTAGCTATTATTCCCCTTTTATTAATTTCGTATGACCCGTTACCATGGGAAACATTGCTCATCGACTTTACTTTTGCACACGGTCGGGTTCATCCATGGCCGATGCGATCAGCTTTTATTCTCTTCTTATAGTTCGCCGCAGCTCTTCTAGCTCGGTCTACATCGTTTTCTTGCTAACTCTTCACTCAGAGTGACCCTCGTGGCTTACACCTTTCGCTCTCCTACACTTCCTTCCAATCTCGTATCTTTCCCACTTGGCCACTCCCGCTCTGATGTGCGTGGTCCCGACGGGCACGCATGAAATATATCTCCCATTTTTTTTAAATTGGGCTATTTTGTTTTTCGATTCTTCCGCGTAGGCGCCAGCTTTCGTATGCCCTCGATAGTTTTCTTCAACACCGATATGAATCGACTTTTCCTCACATTAACTGAGGCATGCCCACTAGTTGATTTCCGGATTGCCGTGGGAATATCTAGTCTGTTTCAGTTCTTACTTTTATTAGTTATTACTTTTCTTCTTTGTTAAACGGTCTTCGAAAAGTCCAAAGACTCATTCGCCAGCTCCATTACTGACGGAGGCTATTCAAACGACGTCCTTCGCTGCCCGTATAAGATCGGGGCGAAGTTTTCCGTGTGATCCCTCCGATAACTTCTCAGGCCAGCTGTACAGCATTTTTTTGCTAAGGTCTAAGTCGGTTCATTTGCCAAGGTGCCTTTGTGGTACGGAAGGCATTGTGAGATGTGTGCAAGGTAACTCGTTCTTTCACGTTCTCTTCCTCTGTCGGTGACTATTGTTGGTGAGGATATGCTTTATTGCACGGATTAGGAGAGCCTAACTTCCGCCTAGAGCAAGATGTGGAGAGACCATGATGTGGAGATTTTTCCCTATTTCATACTCGTCGATTTCGCTATCAGTTTAAACAGGCGTAATTTTCATGCCCATTGGTGAAATTCATTCGTTTGCTTCGTCCAAGTATTTCAATCCCCGTTCAAGTTTCAGGTGGAGGCTATTAAGGTCCAAATTCCAGGGAAAAATGTTTACTTTATTTTAAATGTTTATTCTATCTCTTTGAATCAAGAGTTTATATTTTTTAATTAAAATTTAAACTTCTATCCATAGTTTCATATTCTGTTGAAGTTGTGTATTTGTACATCTAAATTACTTAGGAAACCCATGAAGGTATGTCTTACAACTAATAATTTTAACCAACTAGAATGCTAAAAACGGTATCCTGCTGTAATGTAATGCCATCGAGTAGAGTATGCGCGTGTGAAGACATCATTTTCTAGAATGTCCCATTGTACATCTTTGGTATTTGAATATAACGATGTTTTTATAGTCACTTGATGTCTGTCTAAAATACCCCACACAATGAAATTTTAGATCGTAATATATTTTCAGTAGCATAGGGACATAAACGATTTTCATTTGCGAATTTCTGGAATCTAACCAGTCGATTAATGATGAATAATTATGATACAATTCTCTTATGGAAAAATTTATGGGTGAATATATCATCATCACAGTGAAAAAATAAAGTTTAATGGCTGACAATAGGTAGGTAATTTATTGTTTTCATCTTTCAACTGGATAAAGAGGATAAGTTAAAATCTAACTACCTGTTTCTCTTTCCTATATTTAGATTTTGTAGAAGTAGTTTGTTTTGAATATCATGCTTGCACTTTTCTTGCATAATATTTTCGTGACACATTGTGGGGTTGCTATTTCATTTTATTTTTAATGACGTGCCAATTTTCCACTCAAGATTCATATATGCTTGGATATTATTGCAAACTTGAGACGTCTGTTACCCCCTTTAAACTTAGCAATATAAGTTTGCAGTAGCATTCTCTATCGTGGCAAAGAGGGTGGACAAATTGGCACTCATGAGGGGTGTTTTTTTATGGGCGGTGACATTAAGACCTAATCATTGAATAACATCCCGTGATGGATTAATCCTTCTGGTTAGTGAGCAACCAGGTCTAGTTCCAGTCGGAATGTCTGACCTCGGTCACCTGAGCGTAAATCGATTCAGATCCGCGTGCTGCCCGTGACAAAACGGGAGGCATCGCCGTTTTGCGTCTCTGTCGTTTTAAATGCTTGCCTTCCGGAATGGTTAATCGCGGTCTTTTAAGTTACACGCCGTGGGGCTGATTGCCGTACCGTCGTGCGCGATTGCCTTCGGCGGCCAAGTGTGCTCGAACAACGGTAAGGGATTTCCTCGCTCGGGGGGCAGGGGGGAGGTCGGAGGGAGAGTGAGGGCGTGGCGAGTGAGTGCATGAGGGCCATCCCGTTAAAAGGGCCTCGAGGAGAGGAAGTCGGCAGTCGCAATTGGAGGTGAGACGGAAGCGCGGCACTCGACTCTATAGAAAGGAGAGAGAGAGAGTGCGAGATGGGGGTGATGAGACGGTAGGAACAAGGGTTCCGGAGGGAGAGGAAGTTTGCTTTTCGTGTCGAGGGGTGTGGGACGAAGTCGTGCGCCGAAGTTCGCAAGCACATGAACATGAGTAGAATGATGGGGCGGGGGAGAATACGGGGGGGAGGGGGGAGGGAAGGAGGGGGTTTCCAAGGTGTGTCCGGGAGTGACACTCGACGGTTCGGGCGCCTTCTTCAAAAGTTGGCTCTTCCTGCGAGC
>WURS02422779.1:0-16649 GCA_011762765.2 Rhinocypha anisoptera
CTCTAACCCAGAGTGATGGAGATCACATCCGGTGGTCTCATTTGACTGTGTTGGCCTTAGCTTATCTCACAAATAGTTGTCCCAGGACGACAGACAATCTCTTGAACCTCCTCTTATTTATGGAATCGTAATTGTTAAGCTTAGGTCGTACCTTTTCTATGATTGTTCATGAAACGTTTCCGATGCTTGACGTAAATTAGTTACATGTGCGTGAGTTTTGGTGACAGTATTTAAAAATTTTTTTTAATGAAATGATCTATTTTCAATGCATTTTCAGATGGATTGATACAACTACTTCATTGCTCATTTTTGCTTTTAGTGCCGCTATAAATGCCGAAAGAGGTGAATTTAAATGACCGTCGGCTGTAATGAGTGTGAGTTATAACGAGAGATTTTTCATCATTTATCAGCTCTCGTAATAGCGGACTTCTATTGTAACAATGGTTGATGAATGGACTGCTTTATCATTCACATTTAAAGTATCATCTTTATAAATTAATCTCTTTGTTTTCTGCTACAGATTAACCCAGTTAATAGGCTGTCCTTACTAATTTTTTCTGTAGGCACTAAGTGTAGGTAGGAATTCTTGCACCATATTAGCTTAAAGCCAACATATATGCCTGATCAAATATTGTTTTGCTTTCAATGTGAGCCTGAGATTTGTTTTTATTAGGGATGGGTTGAATCCACTATTTCCTCGAATCTGAATCTGGGATCGAATCTTACAGTTTTTTAATTGAATCTACTTTTTTCAAAATTCAATCAAATATGCATTTATTATCTATTTAAGAAGATAAATGATTAATTCTAATACAGCATTACCTGGTAAATATTTGGAAACTGCAGGTGCTAAAGAACACATAGTACATTTGGTTCACAGAATGCATTTATTTAAAAAATCCATTTCTTTAAACATGACTTGCATGAAAATGTAGTAAGATATAGTAATGTCAGTTCAGCTAAGTCCATAAACTTACACAAACATTATCCACAATCCTCAAGCAGCCTGTAGAACTGCCACTAAAATGTCCAACTCATAATTATTTCTTAAAAAAATTTTAAGGAAATTCTGGGTCTAACCGGCTGCGTTTTTGGTCACACCAAGCCAGAAGCACTAAACAGTCTTTCAGATTACAGAGTAGAAGCTGGGATACAAATAAATTCACTGCTTAAGATTTTCAAGGTTCGGTACATGGTATTATTTCTCCAGTACATAAGAGGCTTAATTTCTCAAGTAATTTCTCTAAAGTCTCAAGTACTTAATTTCTCAAGGAAGAAGGTCTTCTCTCAAATATGAATTTAACTCTGCTCCATACTCAATCACTTCTGGCTGGGTCTTCATTATTTTTAAATAATGACCCAACATGTCATATTTGGTGGTATTTTGATTATTCTCAACCTCCTTACTTGTTTTCTGTAACAAAAATAAAAGAAAAATGCTATTTTTGAATTTCATAATTCAAATTCAAAATTGGAAATGTTTGTAACGGATAATTGACCAACAACTTTTTAAAAGTCTTAAAATTAAAAGACTGATGCATGGAGTTTACTAAAATAAAATCACATTCTCCAAATATATTTATTGAAAACAATCATATTTATATCAATACACATTGGTACTGGAATAAACACCCACCTGGCTTTCATCGTTCACGAAAATTCGCCTCATTCTCTCAATGAGTTTTGACTTCGCCTGGGTCAAATTTTCAGCAGATGTAAAACAAACTCTAAAACAACAAACAAACTTGAGCCTTGGATCCAGAAGGGTCAATATGGTGTAAATTTCATTTGTTTCCAAGTTGCTGTACCTCAGCTTCAAGGAACACACAAGTTCATTCTTCAAACTCAATAACCGGATAGTGCCTCCATTTCTTATTCCTTCAATGGTACTGATTACTATAGGAATTATTTCAGCAACTGTCACATTCTCACTGCTAACAGTTTTTGTGGCTTGATAAAATATTTTCATTAGTGATATCACATCATCCATTAAGTCCCACTGAACCATTGATAATTCAGCAGGAAGTTTAGTTTCAGCTGCGGCTAAAGTATGGCATTTCTTTGCTCCAATAATCTGTTGAACATTAAGTATAAAGAATCCCTCCGAGTAGGTTCATCTTGTTTAAGTTTATGAACCGGAATTTGCAGTTGAATCTGACATATTTTTAGCCCTTTAATGCCTGGCATGAATGCTTAAAATGCCCCACAATTTTTCGAGCTAAACCTGACGAACTATGGACTGCCTTTTGGTTTAATAACCCATCTTTAACAATAAGCTGGAAGGTATGAGCCAAACAAGTGATTCCATGATAGGGGGAAGAACTGACAGCAGCAACAATATTTCTCCCATTGTCGTGAACAACGTAAGAAACTTTGCCTACTTATATCCCACTCTTCCAGGCACCGGACAAAAAACTTCAATGTTTCCCCCTCTGTGATAGACCTCTGGGAATGGAACAACATCAAGACAAAGGTGGTTCAGTTCATGAGAGTCGCTCACAAAATGTGCCGTAAGGCTCATGTAACTGTCATTTGCCATTGAAGTCCACGTCTGTTGTGATTGACACAGTGATAGAGTTCACCAAGCTCTTGACCTCACTTCTTGCCTTTTCATAGAGGCTAGGAATCAGAAAAGCAGACAAATGTTTCCTAGATGGAATGGTATATCGTGGTTTCAAATATGAAATTAGAGCACGGAAACCTTTATCGTCGACAACGCTGAGAGGTTGATTGTCCATACATACCATTTGCCCAATTAATTTAGTTATCATCTCTGCTCTTGGGTGGCCAAAACTTCTGATAATGGTTGAATGCTTCCTTAAGTGTTTGCTGTTTAGGATCACTTCTGAATTTCTTAGGTTCCCTAAAAAATTAACTCTCACCAATTGGAGAACTTAATGGAGTATTGGAAGCACTCCAAAGAGGGGTTGAATTGCTTGCACCTTCACCTTCCTCAGATTCCAATCCTTCAATTACGTTGATTTGTGAAGGCTGAGCACAGCCACTCACTCGTATCCTAGCAATTGTTCCAGAATGCTGCTTCATATGCTTCTTTAAAGCTGAGGTGGTCAAGCTTTTCCAACCTCTTGAAATGAGTGAGCCACTTGGTGTATTTTTCGTTGTTTTCGCAGACTGTGAAATGGTCCCAAACTTCTAACATTGTTAAAAATTCAGAGCCAGAGATAAAACAACAACTTGTAGGGTTTACAGTAAACTCTGACTCCTATAACAAATTCACTCGCAACATGGGTACTTAATTTACGAAACGTACAAAACCACATTCATCACTATTACCCATGATTCCCTCTGTATTACTATCTTCAACTTTTACGAAATGGTGGCATTCAGTTTTGCTGCTTGCTAAGGGTTCCGAATGTTAATCCTTTAATGCATTACTTCATGGGTCAAATTATTTTTTTACATGAGATTAACTCAATTACAAGTTCATTCCACCATTTTATTTTATTGAGAAAAAAAGACAGAATAAACATAGGGGGGGTCTTTCAGATTATCTCTGCAACAGATGTAATGGTGCGATTTCAAACTATGGTATTTTATCGAATATTCGAATCTCAGAGATTCGATGGATTCGAGAACCCATCCCTAGGTTTTATAAATGTCAATTTTTCACTGCTTCATTGAATTCAAACTGATTGGACCGTCATAGTCTCTCTCAAAAGTAATGACTATATTTTTGGTAGGCCATTGAGGGAATGGGTGGAATCTATTGGATGGGACATTGGAGTGCCGGTGGATAGAGTCAGGTGCATCTCTGTGCACTTTGAGCCCTTACAGGGTTTGAGTCACTCAGTGAAGTTGGAAGCTGTTCTAGTATTGTGTCATGGAAATGTAGTACCATATGAAGCAAATGTGCTTGAGAAAATTTTGTGTCAAATTCAGTGAATCCAGTGCCACTTAAGATCGAAATGTTGAGAGAATCCCACGGGGATGAGAGAGACCTTTGGAAAGTGTGCAGGTGGCACAAGACACTCGAAAGAAGGAAGGGAAGACTCCATAGAGGAAAAACTCTGTTCTGGTCACCCATCAATAACATCATCGTCCTCCCAACAAGAGTCTGTGCCATTCTGACTGGCAGAATTGCGCATGCAAGTGCTCGATCACTTCAGAAAAAGTCGTGTGTGTGTCTGCCCTGATTTGCAGCCACCTGGCTTCCCCACCATGGCAGCACGCCATCTCATGCATCACTGTATGCGAGAGAATATCTGGGCAAGAAAAATTTGGCAATGTTTCCCCATTCACTGCACAACCCAGACCTCACTCTTCTGTCTTCTTTCTGTTCCTGGGACTCAAATTCAGTGTGAGAAAACACTGTTTTGTATCTGTAGATGAGGTCTAAGTAGACGAGATGAGTGCTCTGACGGCCATTCTGGGACATGACTTCTTCTGCTCCGACCCCTATATTGATACTCGGTGGATCTTTTTTGGAAAATATTGCAAAGTTATTTCAACCTATTTCAATACAAAGATTTCTCCAGAATGACTCATTCCATTGGTATACACCCTGTATATTTAAAAAAAAAAGGCAAACTAAACATTAAATTACTTCAGGCATGTGATATTTATTAAGGGTTCACTGCAATGTTTTATGATTTTGCTTCCTTGTCCAGTAGGAGGGAGGAAGGGTTTCTCAGTTTCTCATTCTCATCATAGATTATATGCCATGGTGTGCTCGGTGAGAGTCCAGCCAGTGTACCTTGGAATAAAGTAAAATAATGCCATGTTTTACGAAACAAACAGGCTCTTCAAAATCCACATTAATAATTGAAGTGTCTGACATCACCTGTCAAACACAGGGAGGTAATCACAGCTGTATAACCTTCTCCCTTGATGTTTGCAGAGCTTATGGTATTGTGACTAAAGAGAAAATTTACTGATAAAAAGCAAAGAGATAGTTATTGTCTCAGGCGTAACTTTAATGTGTAACTTAGCAAAGAGATATATCCCATTCAGTGTGTTGTAGTATACTGCATAATGGCAACAGTTTTGGTCACCTCAAAAGCGTAGTAATTATTTAAATTGAGGTTGTTCATGGATGCATCTTGCATTGAAAGGAAAAGTGTCAAATACGGAAGTAATAAACACCACAGAAACTAGTTAATAAGTGTTAGGGTGCTTTGGATGAATGTGGTAGTTCAGTAAGTTTGTTCTATTAAAAGTAACTGAGTTTGGCGAGATGTATTCAAAGGTTATCATAAGACAATGAGACAAGATATCACTGGACCACGAGTTTATTATACGTACAAGGCATTTAGGCACTAGGTCATCATCAGGATGATGGCCTAGCAGCTGAAACACATTGTACATATCATAAACTCGTGGAACAGTGCTATCTTGTCTCATTGTATTTTGCTCTATTATTTGTAAACTCTTTCAATGTCAACTAGATTACTTCTGATCAAACAGGAGATTTTTATCAATCATTAATAGGTAATGAGTAACATTTAATGTATGATATAGTATATGAAATAGAAAACTGTGAGGCTCCAGAACCAATGCCCCCCATTCACTAGCCAAGTTCTCAACCTACTAAGCTATTAAACGCATGGAACAAAAGTAGATTTGGATGAATTGTGCTTTAATCTGGGAAAATAGAAGTCATAAAGTTGAAAAATTTGTCCGTTTGACTCTAGGACAGGTTCCAACTATTGGCATTAAGATTGCTAATATTGAACCCATCACTTCATGGTATTATCCCTTGATGAGTGGCACCTTTACGTGAATACACAACACATTTTCCTGTTCTTTGGTGTTTGATAAAAATGCCTTGTGTAACCATTCACATGGGATGTTCTGCAGTGTATGAATAATAAGCAGTGTTCAAACCTTGCATATGAAATATATGCAATTAAGAAATCCATTATAATCATGCACTTACCTAATTATTCCCAGTGAGTAAACAAATCGTGAATCACTGCTCGGGTATGCTTGTGTAAGTGATGGAATATGTTTGTTATCATCTACATACTGTTGGAATTCTTTCAGGTTCCTATTCTTCTCCATGGTCAACACAGATACTGCTGTGAATCCATCAGAAAGTAACTTGCCTCTCAACTCAACAGATGTCATACCAGAATCTTCACCCGTTCCATGCCTGCCTTCCCAACCACCATTGGGTGATTCTTTGCAACCAACAGAAGTGACTAAGAAGTTAGGTTCCATAGCTGCCGAAAGCCCTGCCATGTGAGTCTAGGAAAGATGAGAGCCATAAAATATTTAAACTATACAGGAATTGATAGGGTGAAGGGGTGTCATTTTGATATGTTGTCTTATGTTATACCATCCATAATTTTAGCAATGATCATACAAAGAATAATCACTACTTTTCGTTGTCTCTGGCTTACAGTAATCAGCTTTTCAACAGGTAACATAGTTTCAAGTTACACCTAAGTCTTGGTACAAAGGAACACATTACATTAATTAATTTTAGGTAGAATCAAGTATATATACCCAGTGGGATGGGGATCTTATAATAACTGAAGTATTCTGTACTAAATTCTTGATGTTGAACAAATACAGTGTAAAATCAAATTTTGGAATAGAATAAAATATAGATATTGTGAGATTTCATCTTTTTAAAATTAATTTTCCAAACATTAAAGTTATTTAAAATCACTATTACATGGTGTAAAATTCCTAACTAGGCCTAAAGATTTTAACTTCACATATTTATTAATATTCTATGCAAAGTAGTAGGACATCATTGTTCTAAAAAATTATGGAACTAAAATTTGGTCATAAACCAATAAGTATTTTAATAAAAAAGAGAATTTCTGTTGATTATTCAATGATCTAATCGCATGCAAAATTATTATCACCACACTTGTTGAAAATTTCATCATGGATTTGTCATCATCAGATGTCAATAAACTTCATCAAATTTCATGAAAACATTAGCATAAGTTTGCCTAAGCTGGAATGAAAACAATATGAAACAAATGCAATTGTTGATGTCTTAATAATCAGTTTGTTTCTGTATCCAACTGTCCAAAATTATCAAGTTTCTTCAGCCACCTTGTTATTCTACATCTAAAACTGAAGTCATCAATACCCAGAGTCTCTTCAATTTGAACATCTTATTCCATTCCACGATATCAAATGCCTTTTTTTAGTCCACAAGTGCTAAGTATAGTGTTTTGTTTGCCTCATTTTTTCTACCAATATTCTTAGGCTGAGTATGGCCTCTTGTTCCTCTATTCTTTCTAAATCTGAACTGGTTCTTTGATAGGTTTTCCTCGGTGGGTAGTCATAAGGTAACAATCTATGTTGAATGGAAAAAAAATACAGCACTTGAAAGTTGAAGTGGAGCATTAAATCTTTTCCACAAATACAGGTCTCTTTTAGCTGGCGCTAGAAAGTATTTTCATGATGTTATTTTTTCCTATTCAGTTTACCAGGAGAGAGGTGACCGTAAAGTTGAAGATTGTTTTGTCGTGAAGCACTCTTGTGTTACTCATCATATGTTTTTGCAATGGGTGTTTTTTACCAGATGTCATTTAGGCATTACGTACTTACTTTCACTCTTTTTGTGATTACAGTACACAGCCATCCACAGACAGCCCAGCTAATGGACCTGTATGAAAACTTGAGAAGCATCAAGTGCCATGGGCTAGCTGTTTGTTGAGAGAATCACAGGAGTAAATGGGAGTGAACCATATCAAATATGATTGATAACTGATAAACATTGTAAATGATTTCAGGATCAAAATGCTTTGTATGCATTTTGGAACTAGTGATCCCGGGTGGTGTATAACTCTTGTTGGTTTGTGGTTAGCCCTTTTAAATGACCATTATTCGTAATCCGGTTGCCACCTTTAGAACTGTTGATAGGAATGCATTTGCTTATAGGAAAAACCTTCCCACCTGGACCCAGATGTTCATTGTAATTTGAGTGAATCCTTTTTGTGGCATGTACATGAAGGTTAGAGGAACCACAGAAGTGAAATCTTGTACATAAAATAAAGGTTAGAATTGTTCCCATTAGTGATTAATTATGCTGAATATTCCATATTTTCTTCGAGAATTCCTCTGAGTAAGCAGTTGCTTGAGGCATACCTGGCTGCAGTTATGTTCTTTTCCATAAAAAGAGCAAAAATTGTTATTTTTTATTGAATATATCCCATGAATAGCTGGCCCTATTTGTGGGGTATGGAATGCTATGCAACTTAGCTCTTTGGAATCAATGAAATGTAATGCCTATAAATAAACTTTGTTGTATTTAAAAGTTATGAAGAGAGGGTGGGGCATTACAGACCCAATATTTTTTAATATGCCATTGCTCATTTTAATGATCACTGGTTTACTTTGTTTGCTCTGTTACCTCTTGTGTTGACTTAGTAATGTAATAATCCATGGACATGGGAATTTCAATTTAATAATTATCTGACTTTCACATAATTTTGTCATTTGAAAGAGTATTAAAATTAACCGCAATTCATGGCAATAATTATAAGTTGGAAATTGTGTTATCCATCCTGGAAATGAAATTATTTGTGAACTAGCTTGCAAACTCACACTCCTTACTCCACAAGTACCTTATTTACTACTGTACAGTAAAATCTTGTTATTACGAAGCTCACTGGTCCAAATATTGGCAGGTCAGAATTGAATTTCACATCCACAATTTTCTGTTGAAAACATGAATTGTTATTAACCTTACATTTTAATTATGCATGTACTTTTATCGATATTTTATATATTTTTATTTCAATATCTTTATTTCATGTACAGGTAACGAAAAACTATTATTGCAGCACACTTGATTTTTTTAATCATACCCCCAATCATGGCACCAATTGCAATTTAGATCACCAATGCAATTTATGATCTGATTTTGCATCAATATTTTTAGGAAGTAGCAACTAAGATTAGCCAATAATCCTTGTTAAATTAATTTTAATTGTTCTGTATTGTTTTGTTGAGCAATTGTTTTTGCAAGTAAAATGGCAATAGGAATGATTTCTTTTGATACATCCAGAAATATTTCAAACTTGGCCCACATGATTGTGGAATATGCTGCTTGACCCAAAATATTAGCCTCAATTACATTAATTACAGTCTAAAGTATGTTACTTATTGCTAAACACTTGAGTGCCTGCTGGCACCCCGATTCTCATTACTAGTTAATAATCCAGAGTAGCTAGAAGAATCTAACCATCATATAGATAAAGATCTTCAGATAATTGTATACTGTAAATTTTACATACAATAATTGTTTTACTATCAAGAGATGACTTTTTTCATCATTACTAATGAGTCAGATAAACTTTTGTTGTCTGCAAAATACTGAAAAATTCTATGATTTTAATGACTTACTTGAATCTCTTGACTGCTTATTGTTGACTTTGCTCTAAAACCATCTTTTAGAAAGAATTTTCTTCCCCCCCCCTCCCATTGATCCTTCTTAATTCGCTTCCCAATCCCCAAACCTGATTGGTATCTTCACAACCATCCTACTATCTAAAACTGCTCTCAATTAAAATCCTCTCACTTGATAAATATTGAAAAGCTGGTCATACTTATCCACGTTACCTAACTCTACTAATGAGCCTTCTCTTTCATGAGAGATCTCTCATGCTCTTCTCCTTGAATGTGAAAACAGTTACCCACTTGCATTTTCATTATTTGTGTCAGCACATTCCAAACTATGAGGCTCATGCTTCCCTTTTAAGATGACTTCAAATGTGGTCAGAGTCTCACGTGTAAAAGAAAGATAAGATGTAAGTTCCTTAGCTTAAGATTCATTATGAATCTTAAGCTATGGAAGCCTTCCAATCAGTTTGCAATTAGTGATGGAAACCTTTCTTTTGCACACACACACACGTGAGGAGGATTGATGTTTTCCCATCGGGCTGATTTAGTCACTTAAACTATAACTTGTCAATATAAATCAGGTTATATGTTTAGCAGATTCATTGGGATTGAGTGTGAGGGTTGAACCTAATGTGAGAGAGTCGTAGATTGTGCTAGAGACGGCCAATCATTCTCACATAAACTGTTTCTGGTGACATAATTACAGGTTACTGTCATTTGAGCCTAATTGTCATAATTTCAAAGGCAATTCTTGTATGAACAACCCTGTAATTTTTTGTAAGTGTTAGAAACATTAATGACTTTTCCTCCCCAAGGTTATCCGCACATGGACAGCAGGGGAACATTAAAACTGTAGAGCTCTAAAATATAATGGGAGCTTTAATTAATTTAATGAGCACTAGATTTGAAATGCAAAAATAAATTTAGGCACACACCTATTTTTGTCCTGCCAAAAACTTGATTTTAGTATGACCTGATTTCATGTTCATATATGGTAGTAAGCTATTCTCATGTGCATGAATCTAAATCATTCATAAACAGCCATCGTAATCATCAACACAAGTTTGGTTTGATAGTTACATGCGTAGATACATTCTCTAATACCAATCTCTCCTTGTGGTGAAAGTGAAACATCATAGGGCTGACTTATCTTTCCTTCCTCTGCTCAGTTTCCTGGGAAGTACTGATATTCGGGAAATTAGGATAGAGACACTCGAATGCTGATGCTGATGGTCCCATATTTAATAGTAAATAATGTGTCTACTAAACTACCAGACCACCTAAAATAAACTTGCACATGTTGACAGCTTCCAGTAGAAAAAATATTTGAGACTCCTATTCAGTGAAACAATAATCATTAGTATATATGCGTGTATAATCCCATTTTTATTAGTGTACACATTGTATTTTTTTACATCCCCAGTTTGGTAATTTTATACTTTGCTACACCACATGTAATGAACTATTCCTGCCAATTCGGGATTGTAACAAAACCCAGACAATTCACTTTAGAAGGAATGCATTTTCATCAGAAGACATTGTAACATTTGTATCCAAAATATTCCTGGTACTTACGCCAATCTCTGCATCGGCATAGCATATGTCTGTCAATCCTAGTATTGTGGGAGGTTACACTCCCAAGTGCTTTGGGTCATATGATACTATTTGTAATTAATCTTTTCTAGCTCTTACCATTAAAAATTCTGAAATTACACCTCAAAGGTACACTTCACCTCTTTGAAGTACATATAGGATGTAGCCCAATGTGTTGATAGGTATCCATAATCTCTGAGAAGTGATGGCTTAAATATTGACACTGTCTTTGTAAGGTGATGTTGGTCAAAAGATGTCTGATATTCATGTTTGGTGCTGATGGCACAGTGTCTTTCTAGCTGTTAATGAGTGGTGCAGACTCTAAAATATATACAGATTCCATATTAGTCAGGATTTGGGTCAGGCTGAGAGAGGCAATGAAATTTGTTACAAAACTGATGGAACTCTTTCTATCATATTATTGTATACCCCTAGCTGTATAATTCACTTCTAACTTCATCTAGTAGCAATGTTAACCTAGTGACTTCCCAAGTCACTGGACATTGCCAATGAAAACACATAGAAGATCTATGTTATGACTCGTCAAATTCTGTTACTTGGTTGTATTTGTGAGAAAAACTTTTACTTGCTGGGGGCTGTCAATGATGATTGAAAGTTTGATTATTTTGTAACATTTAATCACTCCAGTGTATATAGAATCCCTTTTTGCTGGGACCAACAATTTGCTTTATAAAAATGAAATTTCATTTCAATGAGTTTCGTAAGAACAAGTTTTTACTGTATGTAATGCAATGATATACTTGTTTCAGGAAACAATATCTAATCATGAAACTTTCTGTATAATACTTCAGTGACTAATTCCACTTCAAAACTAGATTGGATTATTATTTCATTGCATATAAGTTTACTGATAAACTCAGTGATACATTTTTGTTTTGATTGCCTTTTTCTTTTGTCAAACCATCAGCGACATTTTGAATTCTTTAGTTCAGAATTGCACCTAACTGTGATCAAAGATGATTTAAAATTAAGAAAAGCCTAATTGTTTGATGTACAACTTGTAAAATGTAAAGTGCATTGTTTTAAATATCTTCTGTTTTCTGTGATTTCTTATAAAAATTGAAAAATAATAAATAGGAAAAATACTCACACTGCTACTTTTGATGCTTAAACTTAATTATTTATGTTATAATTAACATTTCATGTGATTAACATATTTCACTCTTATTATCTGTCTTTTGTTTAATGATATTTAAATGCAATAATTGATTCTATTTTAAATAGTTTTGCATGTAATGCTGGGGAAGCTGAAAATCTGTTAAGCATATTCTTGGAATAGCTTCCAAAGCCATTCAATTTCTTTTTTTTTTTAAGTTCAACTTGGAAAGACTTTGTATGAATAATTCTCATTGTATTTTTATCACATTCTTCTTGTGCTAAACTTTTGCTTTACTTATCTCATTTTCTTTGGTACTATTACTTAGTACTTTCAGCATCACAGTTGATTATTTGTAGTGAAATACAAACCCTGGCATAAAATGTTCAGTGCGTAGTTGAACTAAAACATTTGTGGCACAAAAATGCCAAAATTCTGGTGACATTTAGTACTGAAATGTGGTGAGGAGAAGATGCTTCAATTTGTGATATTACCATTTGTTACCTGAGCATGATACATTGGGAAGAAATAAACTTTTTGAAAGGAATGGGGTAAAGTATAGCATCATTGCAGAAGGTCACGATTATTTTCAAGTGCTTCAAAGTCCCCTCAGTCCTTAGTGACATGTTCAGTATTGGATAACATATTGCACATCTTAAATATGTGAGGCACATGCAGGTACCTGAATTAAAGTTATGGCTCACAATTTGCACAATTCCAAAGAAGAATAAGGTCGGTGGGGTGGGGGGAAATTGGGGGGTATTCCTTGTTTTTTGTCTCTATTTTCATCTCAAGTCATGGGGGAGGTTGCTAACTTGATCCAGGGTTCATAGAGATAAAGAGTCCCTTGAGCTACTCTGCGAATATGTTTCTATTTTGCATGGTCCTGCCCACTTGCTGGTACATATCTGGTGAGAAGCAATGTTTTCATGTGCTTATCTTTCTCTGACTAGGAATTCAACAAAAATGCTTTGGCCATGATAACAAATGTGCCCATGGCTCCCCCGAATACCGGTAGTGCCCAAGTGAGTTGAGTCCGTCCATGCCCTTCAAATGCAGTCATGGTACATATTCTGCTTTTCCTTTGAGGAAGTGACACACACTGATGAAGTACAGACTCTAAAGGATCGTGGTTTTGCAACTGCTGCATTGTTGAATTGGGAGTGGCAAAGAAAATCTCATATTCTGTTCATCAGAATTAGCATTCCTTGAAAATATCAGAGACCTTAAATTTTGCCTTATGAATGCTTATTAATTTTGTACTGTAGTCATTGTCAAATTTTTATCTGCTATTATAATTTGATTTCAACATCCAGTGTGTTGTTATCAAGATTTTAACCATACTATTGTAGTGACCACATAATATGTGTAATTTAGGATTATCATGGGATCTATCAAAGACACACATGACAAATCTAAATTTAATTTCCTCGATTATATTGATTGAAATCACAAACTGCACTAAATGATTTTGAAATTTACTATTAATCAGTATTAAGAGGGCTTTCCCTCCCCAAGGACTGCAATCTTGACATAATGAAAGAGCTTATACATTATAATGACCGCAACACCAGTACTGGCAAGTTCAATAAGGATTGCCCCTGGATAGCTTAACAATGGCAATAAGGTCAAACTAGGATTGATAATTGTATGAACAATTTTTCATACATTTTATTGTTATATTCATAAATGAATTGTCCACATTGTGTAGTATCACAAGTGGATTATTATTTATTCAATGGGTAGGACATGTGCAAAATTCATCTCGCAAAACTTCTGTACCACAGGGAGGCAGCTGCAATGAAGTGTCCGATCCCTAAGCCCTCCCAAGGGACAGCCATAAAGTGTTGTGAACATATTAACACCACTTAAAGGAAGGCAAAGGAAAATCACCTCATTATTTGTTTCCCAATAAAAATAACAAAATCAATACCTGAATTGATCTCCGGCAACTTCAGGGCACCAGCCATTGAGTCACATATTGTTCCTGGCAGCAGAGGAACCATTGCTTCTGCAGTCATTGCCTCTTTCAAATCTTAGAGAAACCAATAAATGAACACAAAAATGGGCAGCGTTGACTGGAATTGCGATTTGTAATGATATTTTAACATTGACAAAAGTAAAGGAATATTGAAGAAGAGAATGGTAGGTGTGCTGGAGTAAGGCAAGATGAAATGATTGAGATCACATCGCAGATGTCTGCGGGGAAGATTATAGTGCCTGCTTAGTTCCTTTTAAGGAATTGGGCAAGAAGAAATCTTCATTTGAAGCTGCGATAGTTAGTTGAATAATATTGACAAGTAAAAAGCTTATGCAAACGTAATACTGTTCCAGGTATAAATGGGTACTTAACAGAAGGGCTACCGATTTATCACCTTGGAGAAGTAATTGAGAATAAAACAATAGCCAGGAGGAGATGAACATGACGTGGGCGAAGGAAGGGATGGGAGTGAGGAAAGGGAATTTGCTTAGGGATAATAGTTGGCTGCAAAGAGAGAATAATTTTATTTCTGTCCAAAGGCCACATTACCTGCAAAGAATGGTGTTGAGAATATTAGACAAGTCAAAATACAAAAAGAGAATATCAACATGCAAAAGTGGAAAAATGAAATTTAAGAAAAACGTGGGTCAGCTTGTAGATGAGGATGTCAGACAATTTTGAGGTACCCTAAATCATCTACATTCAAAAGGCAAAATTAACTTGAAGAAATACATTCTAAGTTTACACAAACAGTAGTAAGTACATATAGATGAATTATTTGAGACAGGTTAATTTACAATAATATAAAAAGTACAACACAGTTATAAAGGGTCAGTTAAAAGAGGCATTCAAGAAGTCGTTTATAGAATAAAGTAAGCTTTCTTTTTATTTCTGGATTCACAATATAAATTCGTTTTTTTATAATTTTAATATTATGTTTTATATATCAATAGAAAATAATAAAAGGATATGTTTTTGTGTCATGTCATATCATGATTCAGCATCCTCATCTAGCCCAATGTTATGAAGGCTTCTATTATCTGGCCTGTTTTTCCAATGGTCCATGTCTCTGATCCATAGAGTGCAATGCTCCATACCAATGTTTTAACATACTCGTATTGCTTTCTCGTTTTCCAGTGATATCCTTGAGCAAAGTAGTTGCCATTCGCCATTAAAGTACCACATCTGAAGGCTGTTCATATAGTAAACATCCGGACATCACATAGCTCCATGTTATCACATGTATGAAAAATGGCGGTATTATTGGAATACCGGAACTAACAGAATAAAGTTGAATAGTTATAAAAATTGGTCCTCTTTCATGACGAGTAAATTCCATAAGTCACCCTTTGAAATGCTCTTTTTCAATTTTCTTAACAGGTATATAAAAAACGAATCCATTACGTCTGATGAGGCACCAAACCCATTCCTTTAAAAAATACATCGCACCAGCGCTAGTTCATTCATATAATGAACTAGCAAGCGTTGCAGTAATTATATGATCTAATGAGGCGATTACTTCGTCGTGTCGAAAGGTTATCAAGGTGATGCAATCACTGCAATGAAATCGATTTCTCTTTACATTTCTTGTAACGAAAAAATTGCATTAAAACTCACCACTTTAAAGTAATTTTTTTCCTCATTTTGTCAGCAAACTTTGTAACGTATGCCTTAACCTAATGCTCAAGGGAGGTCAAGGCGGCACATTGAAGTTGACACTGACAGCAGATGTGAACTTTGTTAGTGAAGGAAGGAACAAACAGCAGTTTTCAGTTATCGACTGAAGACAGCAGTGCCCCAAAGATTCAAATTTTGGATGCTAACCCCACACCATTATTGAAAATAGTTTTCGGTGTGACTTGGTGGAACTGCTTAATGACTAAATGAGACACAATACTTTGTAATTCCACTTAAATATAGTTCTCCCAAGACCTAGGTTTAGTTGCAATGCAACATCATCAGGTTGGTTTTTTTTTATCAAGGTGTTGTTTCAAGTCTGGTCAGCCACTAATAGGCTAATATGTATTCCAATAAATCAAAAAACAACTTGAGAAAGGAGAACTTGTTAATGCAAGGTGGGGAAAATTAGTTACCCTGAAGTGGAAGGATTAACGTGATGTTGCGGTGCTCAGTACTAAGCATTGACAAAATGCAACCCGTTAGTCGAAAAGGTGGGTTAGAATCTGTAAATAAACCAATATATGTGCTAGAATATAATAAATACATGGGAGGTGTGGACATGTAAGATCAACTGTTAGAATATTTCTTGCTAGAAAGGAAAAGGACAAAAGTGTGGTTGAAAAAATTATTTAACCACTTAGTAAATACGGCTGTTATAATGCATACATTCTATACTGTAAGGTAAGTAACAAAAAAGATCATCTATCATTCAGGACTATATTGTTAGACAAAAATCTCTAGGTGTTAAGAATTCACGTTAACCAAGTGATTTTACCGGAATAATTGTGTGGTATATTTAAAAAAATATAGGTATGTTAAGAAATTATTTAATGAGGTTACAAATGATATCAGAAGTGTGTCCAATGGTGGAAATGCTAATTGTAAATGGCATGGATATGGCTTAACCTAAATGAGTCACGATTCCATTCCATGATCGACCTGCTTAAT
>WURS02422789.1:0-16648 GCA_011762765.2 Rhinocypha anisoptera
AGTTGGTGGCATAGTTGGATATATGTACTGTTCGGGGTTAAGTTGGTGGCATAGTTGGATATATGTACTGTTCGGGGTTAAGTTGGTGGCATAGTTGGATATATGTACTGTTCGGGGATTAGATTAGTTGAATTTACTGTATTAATAATCTCTTACTTAGACTACTTGGACTGCGCATTTTCTGTCCAACAGATTTAGCTTGATTTGAAGATCGCGTGGCAACTAAAATACAGATAATCAGCAGAAGAAATAGAATGATTCCCACTGGCAAGACTCGCATTGTCCACCAAAACCAGGTTGAATCCACAAAAGATGTTACGTTCTCTACGGATGGCTTCGTTAAGTTTCCAGAAGTAGTACTTCTGGTAGGCGTTGTTCCATTTTGCGCCTTGACAAAGCTTAGGCATAGTAAGGCTAATATTTTCAAAGGCAACATATTTAGAACCTTAAAGTCTTATCAAAATATCAACACTATTTATATATTTGTAAACTTTATATATCTCTTTTAATTAAGTTAAGCTTTAATTGAATTAGTTATTAAATAGAGCAAGATTCAGATTTGGTTTCGGTTGTCGATGAAGTTGCTTGTGTACGGGATTTGGATTTAGGATTAGGATTAGCCGATTTAGGTTTAGATCTGTATTTAGAAGCAGATTTGGATCTTTTCCGTCTAGCTCGAGTAACCGGTCTCGAACTTAACGATCTCTCGCTAATAATATCCTTTCCAGTGCTTTTGCGTTTGCGCATGCGCTTTCGAAACATCCACACGTTGATCTCGGATACCACGCAGGTGAGTATGAAGGTGATTAGAAGAAAGATCCAAAACGAAGAGGGTAGGATTAACCATGGAATGTGATATTCTGTGACTGGTGTTGTTGCGGAAACGTTACTTTGAATGGATTTCGAACTTCCGGTAGCTTTTGTAGTATCAGAATCACCGGAAGTTCCGGTTCTAATTCCAGTAGTTTGAGTAGTTATAAAAGTTTGATTAGTTCTAGAAGTTCCTGTAGTTCTTGTAGTAGTTTGATTTGATCTAGTCGACTTGAATCCACAGGCAAAAAACTCATTCACTGGTTTATAAACCTTTTTAATAAGATAATTAATTAGTTAATTCGAAAGGTTATGCAAAAAAACATTCAAAATTAATCGAGCGAGAATTGGTAAAGTTTGAATTCCAAATAAAATTGACGGATAGATTTATTCAAAGATTTATGCACAAAATTCGCATCAAATTAGAATAAAATTTGAATCACAACAGTGAAAGTTAGATTCGAATCGGTAACAAATTCGAATCACAACAATGGATTTGAATCGATTAAGCACAGTAAAAGTAGCGTAACTCTCACAGTACAAAAAGTTTAATTCGAATCGGTTAAGAATTCGAATCATAACACAGAAAGTTAGATTCGAATTGGTTAAGAATTCGAATCATAACAATGGATTCGAATAGATTAAGCACAGTGGAAGTAGCGTAACTCTCACAGTACAAAAATTTAGATTCGAATCGGTAACAAATTCGAATCACAACAATGAATTCGAATCGGTTAAGCACTCAGTGGAAGTAGCGTAACTCTCACAGTACAACAAAGTTGGATTCGAATCGGTTAAGCACTCAGTGGAAGTAGCGTAACTCTCACTGTACTGTTAAAGTTTGATTCGAATCGGTTAAGAATTCGAGAATCACAACAATAGATTCGAATCGGTTAAGCACTCAGTGGAAGTAGCGTGTAACTCTCACTGTACTGTGAAAGTTTGATTCGAATCGGTTAAGAATTCGAATCATAACACAGTGAAAGTTAGATTCGAATCGGTTAAGAATTCGCGAATCACAACAGAGTGAGAGTTCAATTCGAATCGGTTAAGCACACAGTAGAAGTAGCGTGTAACTCTCACAGTACAAAAACGTGAGTGGCAGAATACCAAAAAAATGACCGAACATAGAACATATTATTCATTAAAAATTAATATATAGGAGATATATTCAAATTCGAAAGTGATGGAAGAGATTCCGAAGAGTTTGAATTTGAAAGTGCCTTGGTTCGAATTTGAAAGTGATGGAAGATTCCGAAAAGTGTGTTAATATAAATTCGAAAGTGTCTTCGGTTCGAATTTGAACTCTCAATAATTCGAAAAACAGATATGAAATTCAAATAAAATTCCTTCCAAAAAATCTCCAATGTGTTTCTGAAAGTGAGTTTGTTCTATTTTTTGATTGAGAATTTTCTCAAAATTAAATTAACCCGTACATACCCGAATCGAGTTGGGAAGAGATCGATTCTTGCGTAAATTAAAGTAAACCGCCTGTGCTGGATAGTACCGAGTAAAAAGATGTCGCCGACGACAATCTCTCAACATTCGCCATCCACACCACTTGAGCTCGCCAATCGAGTCGAAACTTGGCACATTCGGATCCGCAATCACTCGCTTTCGAACGACACTCGTTTCAAACGCATTTCCCTTACCCGAAAACACTGGGTGTGGGGGGAGATTCTTATACTGCGGATATGGACCCGGTGAACTAGATTTTTTCGTGTTTGTCGAAGCACTACGAGAGAACAAGGAAAAACTCGATGGTTGAACCAAAGTGAGTCGTTGAGTCAAATTTCCGAACAGTCGACCTAAAAGGTAAGACATGATTCTGTAACTTCAAAAATAGATTGATAAATTGATATATATCTCCTATATATTCTCTTATATATATACTTACTTTGAAGATATTTAAATATAAATATAAAGAAGATATCTAAAAAGAACCTCTTTTTTGGGTTAACCAAAAAAGGACAAGAAAGAAAGTCACATGTAAACAGACAAACACACACACACACACACCACCTGTTAGGGGCCGTCCTGAGATGACGTTACGGGAGTGAAGAAGAAGCCAACCCAAACAGGAGTTTTTTACAAACCAAAGATGTGACATTATTAATATTCTTTTCTAATTTAATTTATTTATTAAATTTATAATAAAAAACAATATATTAAAAATTAAAAGCTAGTTTTTAATACTTTATTTTTTATTTTAAGAAATGTTTTTTAAGTTTAGCTTTATTTTTGGCGCGAAATTTGAATTTTTTTGTGGTTTGATGAAATTGGATTCACATATTGCATCATGACCTTTGACCTAGATTTATATACATGATATGATGAAATAATGATGAAATCAAACGGTTGAGTTTTGTCTTATTCAATAAAAAAATCTTTGGTTTTTTGTGTTCTGTCTTTGTTTTTGGGTGCAATTTGAATTTTTTTTATTTTAAAATTCGAATCACTAGTTTTGGAATTCGATTTTTAAAATTCGAATCACTAGTTTTGAATTCGAATTTTTGTGTAAAAACCTTAAACCTTTTTTTCCCTAGAACCTTGAACCTTGGAAAATGATGAGACAAGATACGGAAAAGAGGAAGGTCATAAAGTGAGAGAGAGAGAGAGAGAGAGAGAGAGAGAGAGAGAGAGAAAGAGAGAGTTTATGTGTACTTAGGACAAAGTACAAAAAAATAAGGAAATCTTTGAACTTTGGTCTTTTCTTAAGTTGAGCATCTCTTTCAATCTCTCTCTCTCTCTTTCTCTCTCTAAATATTCAATAAAAAAAGTTTTAATATAAAACATTTTCTCTCTCTTTACTTAATTAGAAAAAAATTTGATTAATTAAGACAAATGATATTAGATTATATATTATTACTATAGCCGGATTATCCGGGTGTTATGCAGTTTGAGAGAGAGAGAGAGAGAGAGAGAGAGAGAGAGAGAGAGAGAGAAACGGTGAGAAATGAGAGAAACATGAGAAAAACGTTGATGTTACGTCATCAACTTTTCTCTTCTATCTCTACCAAATAAACATCTAAAAGTTATATACATAGTAAGAGAGTAAGAGAGAGAGAGAGAGAGAGAGAGAGAGAGAGAGAGAGAGTGAGAGAGAGAGAGAGCAAACAATAATCGAACGATATAGAGAACGTTAATGGTTCGTTAGGATTCCAAAAAAATATGACTCATTGAGAAGAAATCAGAGAGAGAGAGAGAGAGAGAGAGAGAGAGAGAGAGAAGGGGAGAGAGAGGGAGAGAGAGATTCATAAATCACAACGAATAATAATAATAATAACAAAATCTAAATAAACAAAGTTTCTAATTTGGTTTTTATTAAAAAATCCCAAAAAACTCATTTTTCAAAAAAAATTAATTATTTTAGAAAATATTCTAAGTATCAAATTATTATTATTATTTTTTGTAATTTTTTGCGCTATATACTACGTGTTATGATGTAATATATATATTAGTGTGTGGGATAATAATTTCGCCAACACAACACCCAGAGAAAACACATGCGCAAAAAAAGTAACGTCATCTCAGGACGACCCCCGAATTCAACTCCACCCTACTTCTGGAGAAAGAGGAGCATGCTGGTGTGGAGAGGTGGAGTTGGCTCGTTCATCAACTACGTGTACTCAATTATTATCTACTTTTCACTCGATTTCTCATGGTTATCTAAGGGTTAAAATTTATAAAAATAAAACTTATGAGTAGATGATTTAACGGTGAATGCTTTGTATGCGTTGTCATTGGTCAATTTGACTGGTTTTAGATGGTTTTAGGGTTAAATTTGGGTTTTTTGTACTAGGTGGCGTGGTTGTTGGTGCGAGCTACTTTGGTGGTTGGAGTATATAAAGTGAATCGCCGGCACTCTCTCTCTCTCTTTCGCGTTTGGTCTCTCTCCGCGCACACACACACACGTCGCTCGTTCCTTACATCCGCTCCTACGGACCACACCGCTCGCTTTCTTCAGCCTTAAAGGTAGGTTAATCCCTCACATTGCCACCCATCTCTGTGTGACACCTATCCCAATTTCATAATTAATATAATTAAATAATAATAGATAAACAAACTTTATTAGCTATATAGTTAATAAACTTTAATTATTGCGTCACATCTTTAATTTTTCTTGGTTTAATATAATCTTATATCTTGGTTTTAGGTTTATTTAATCCTTTTAGTTTATATTAGCATTTTATCAATTTGAATATTTTCATTCATTTATTTTTTTGGTTTAGTCTAGTCTAGACTTTTCTCTACTCTCATCTTATATATATATCTTAGAAAACCTAAAACCCATCACACTTCAAGTGTAGGTTTCTTGTAAGATCCGTTTTCCGCTCTTTTATCTTTGGGTTAAGAGCTTAAGTTATCCTTACTCACTTAAGGCACCCAAGCCTTCGAGTCTTTATATATAGGTATTTATAGGACCCTTTGAGTCTTTAGGCTTTTGAATACTTTGGGTGTTTAGGTATTCAGGTACCTACGTCTTAACTTTTTTCATCTATGGTATCTAGTCTATTTGATTTAGGTTTTTATTAATTTTTATTTTAGTCTTATTTTTTATTCAAATAATTAAATGGCCAGAAGGACCCTAGCTTCCCCTCTGACCTTTGGCCACTTGTGTGTGTGTATTAAATGCCGGCCTACCTATATGTGTGATACCCCCGCCGGGTTCTCTCTCTCTCTCTCTCTCACTCACTCTCTCTCTCTCTCTCACTCATTGAGTGAAAAAATGTGCGGAGGAAGGAGGGGAGAGAGAGAGCTGTCCAACGTGTTCGTCTGTGCGCCGCGTTGGCTCTTAGCACACCTCACCTTCCTCCTACCCACCGCGCATGCGCCACTTCAAGCAAAGATGCGCGCGCATATCCTTAAGCAACGTTAATGGTTACAAAGGAGGTGTGGCTTATTTTACCCGGCTATAGTTTGCTTCAGACTAGTTAGGCCACTCCCGTTTCTTACACTCTTGCCTACAACCTACGCATCTCAGCGCACACATACATAGTGATGGATTGAGGCGCCACCACGCGGCGGATGTGTGGAAACACTAGCACACTTCCGTCGGCATTGCCGTGTGTCTGTGTGTGTGTCAGTGCTGTTTCCCCTCTCGCTCACTTACACACTCCACTCTTGGTTCTTGCGACTCTTACGAATCCGAATTTACGTTTTCTTCGATTTCGATTAATTTGAATTTGTATTTGGTTTTTTAGAGCTAATAATAACAAAAAAGCAAAAATGGGAAAGGAAAAGACCCACATCAACATTGTGGTGATTGGCCACGTCGACTCGGGCAAGTCCACCACCACTGGACATCTCATCTACAAGTGCGGTGGCATTGACAAGCGTACCATCGAGAAGTTCGAGAAGGAAGCCCAGGAGGTAAGAATTAACTGCAAAAATAATTAAAAGAATTATTAGCTTGTAAAAATTTAAATTTTTAAATATTCGCTAGTTCAAAAATTATATAGGAATTTTTTACCAGATTGAATTAAAAAATTGGGTTCAAGTTTTATACTTTTGGAGTGAATAGATAGAAAATAGTTAAGTAAAGAGATAAGTGGATAGTATATATTTTATATATATATGCATGATGACTAAACTTAACCAGAGTTTTTGTTAGGGAACTTTCTCATGCACTGATTTGTGTTACTGGTCTTAAAAATGGCTGCAACACAAATCAGTGTAAGAGAAAGTTTCCCGAACAAAAATACTGAAAGATTGACTGATAGAATAACTTGGTCAAAGAGTCGAATGTGTAGAATAAAATTTGATTTTTTTTTGTTAATTAAGTTGGGATTTGAATCCGGTTGAATTTGAATTTTTATTAAATTTAAAATTCTAGTTAAATGCTAATTAATCGGTTTATTGTCTCTACTACTAGATGGGCAAGGGCTCTTTCAAATACGCCTGGGTGTTGGACAAGCTCAAGGCTGAGCGTGAGCGTGGTATCACGATCGATATCACTCTGTGGAAGTTCGAAACCCCGAAGTACTACGTCACCGTCATCGACGCTCCGGGCCACAGAGATTTCATCAAGAACATGATCACGGGAACCTCGCAAGCCGATGTGGCGGTGTTGATTGTCGCTGCCGGCACCGGTGAGTTCGAGGCTGGTATCTCGAAGAACGGTCAGACTCGTGAGCACGCACTGCTTGCCTACACCTTGGGTGTCAAGCAGATGATCATCGGTGTCAACAAGATGGACACCACCGAGCCACCCTTCTCTCAGTCGAGATTCGAGGAAATCCAAAAGGAAGTCTCTGCCTATGTGAAGAAGATTGGTTACAATCCGGCCACGGTTGCTTTCGTGCCAATCTCCGGCTGGAACGGTGACAACATGTTGGAGCCATCCACCAACATGCCATGGTTCAAGGGCTGGAACATTGAGCGTAAGGGACAGAAGTTTGACGGCAAGACTCTGTTGCAAGCGTTGGACGCCCAGGAACCACCCACTCGGCCCACCGACAAGCCTCTTCGACTTCCCCTGCAGGATGTCTACAAGATTGGTGGTATCGGAACTGTGCCCGTGGGTCGTGTCGAGACTGGTGTGCTCAAGCCCGGCACTGTGGTGACCTTTGCCCCCGCTGGTCTCACCACTGAAGTCAAGTCGGTGGAGATGCACCACGAAGCTCTCCAAGAGGCGGTGCCAGGCGATAACGTTGGTTTCAACGTGAAGAACGTATCGGTCAAGGAGTTGCGTCGTGGCTATGTCGCTGGCGACAGCAAGGACAACCCCCCGAAGGGTACCGAAGAGTTCACCGCACAGGTGATTGTGCTGAACCACCCGGGACAGATCAGCAACGGCTACACACCGGTGCTCGATTGCCACACGGCACACATTGCGTGCAAGTTCCGCGAGATCAAGGAGAAGTGTGACCGTCGGTCGGGTAAGAAGCTTGAGGATAACCCGAAGTCGATCAAGTCGGGCGATGCCGCCATCATTGATTTGGTCCCGACCAAGCCGATGTGTGTTGAGACCTTTACCGATTTCCCTCCGTTGGGTCGATTTGCGGTGCGTGACATGCGACAGACGGTCGCTGTCGGTGTCATCAAGTCGGTCAAGCCAAAGGAGGCTTCCGGCAAGGTGACCAAGGCCGCTGAGAAGGCACAGAAGAAGAAGTAGTACACCGTTGTTGGTGGTGGTTTTTTTATTATCTCTCTCTATTATTAATAATAATAATTAAAATAATAATATTAAAGATCCTAAAGAATATTATTTCTCTACCCAATTCTATCCCCATTTTTGTCAGACCAACCAACTTCTCACACTTCCCCCACACAACACACCCCTCTCCATCTTTTCTCTTCTTCTTCTTTGTGTCTATTTCTCCTTCTCAAAGAGCGAGCGAATGTGAAACAGAATAATACTATTTTTCATTTTTAATAAAATTGATTTAAAATTGAACTCGGTTTTTTATTTTATTGTTTTATTATTTAAAATGGTTGAATAAGAAGGGAGTTATAAACAAATCTTGGTTCGATTCGAATTCTTTTGATTCGAATCCGATGCTTTTGATTCGAATTTTCTTCTCTTTTGCAATTGTTAACCAAATTCTGGTTCGATTCGAATTGTAGTTTGGTGATTCGAATTTTCTTGGAAAAAAAGGATTCGATTCAGATGCCTTCTTGGATTCGAATTTTCTTATCTTTTTAAACTGTTAATCAAATTCTGGTTCGATTCGAACTAGAATTTGGTGATTCGAATTTTCTAACAAAAAGATTCGATTTTTGAAAATCTTTAAAAAAATATTCAAGAAATTTTTTTTCTAATTATAAATCCTTTCAAGGTGTCCAAGTTCAAGGAACTTGGAAAAATCCCAAGAATTCTAGAGTGTTTATTTAGTAAGTATACATTCCACCAGATGTCTCCTCCATCTCTCTCTCTCTCTCTTTCTCTCCCTTCTCTCTCTCTCTCTCTCTCTCTCTCTCTCTCTCTCTTCACTCTCTCTCTCTCTCTCTCTCTCTCTCTCTCTCTCACTCCCTCTCTCTTGTTTCTTAAAGGGAAGCGCAACTCCACCTCCACACACACACACACACACCGGATAGTGTGGTTTTGGTTTTCGGGAATATTTCTCCTGTTTGGATTGTTTGTGTTTTTGGAAAAGTTTCTCTCAAGCGAGTTTTAAGTCGAGTCATCTCAAAGTGCTCTTCTCAACTTTTGGTTGGATTTCGCGAGTTTTCTCTCTTTTCTTATTAACTTTTCAACTCTCTTTATCTCTCGCTTATCTTCTTTTGGAATCCACTTTTAAAAAGCCCTCAAAAATGGATTGTCCTCGAGACGAAGAACCTTCTCAGTGGATTGCTAAGCTTAGCAAAAAAGGTTTGTTTTAATGGGTTAATAAAGTTGATTCTTGTTTTGTTTATTTATTTATTTTAAGTTTATTTATTTAATTTTATTAAAAATTTTTTCCCCCTTTTTTATATAGAAGCAAAAGAGTTGCTTCAAAAGTGGCGCGAATCGAATTCGAGAAACTCGGAGATGGTTCGTGAGATTTGGCTCACTCACGATCTGAGTGGATCGCTTGGCGATGAAAGTAAGTAGTTGGACTTTCACTGTGTTATGATGATTCGAATCTTATACCGATTCGTTTCGAATGTTGTGTGCATATATAACTCTTTGAATTCTCCTTCAATTTGATTCGGAATTCTCGCTCGATTTGATTCGAATTTTTTTTGCATAACCTTTCGAATTATGATAATGTTGTGGTACAAATTATATGATTTGAATTCAACTTTCACTGTGTTACGATTCGAATTTTGTCTCGATTCGGTACGAATGTGTTGTGCATAATGCATGATGTAGTGCATTCGAATGTTGTGTCAAACTTGATTCAAACTTTCGAACTTTTCCAATTTTTACTCGATTTGATTTTTTTCGAAATACGATAATTAAGATTCGAATTCTTAATCGATTTGAATCTTACTTTCACTGTGTTATGATTCGAATCTTATTCCGATTTGATTCAAATGTTGTGCATAGATCTTCGAATTCTACTTCAGTTTGATTTAGAATTCGAACTTTTCCAATTCTTCGATCTTCGAATTCACATTCAATTTAATTCGAATTTTTCCTATTCTTACTCGATTTGATTCGAATTTTTTTTTGCATATCTCTTCGAATATTGCGGCTTTGTTCTTTTTTTATAAAAGTTTTTCCATATCTAAATCTAATCTAAATATTCCTCTTTTTTTACCCTTCTTTTCTCCCTTCGAAAAACAGAATGGATTGTTCTGGAACAAGTCACCTTAGCAGCAATGGATCTACACGACAAGAATCTGCTGAAAGACACTATCAGTCAATTGCATGCTCAGTTTCCGAACAGTGCCCGAGTGAGACGACTCAAATTGATGGCCAATCTCGAGTTGACCGAACGATACGACGAAGCGTTGCACGAGTATAGCTCGATGTTAGCCTCCGACGAGACCAATGGAGCTATTCACAAGAGGAAGATTGCGATTTTGCTTGCTGCCCGACGGAATCAGGATGCGATTAAGACGTTTTGCGAATATCTCAAGAACTTTATGAATGATCACGAGGCGTGGCTTCAGTTGGCTAATTTGTATATTCAGGTATGTGGGGAGTGGGGAGGGGGTGTGAAAATTCGAAGAGTTATGCTCAACATTCGAATCGAATCGAAATTATAAGATTCGAATCATGAAACAGAAAGTTAGATTCGAATCGGTGACGAATTTGAATCACCAACAGAGTGAAAGTTAGATTCGAATTGGCGATGAATTCGAATCATAACACAGTGGATGTTAGATTCGAATCGTTAATGAATTCGAATTACAACAGAGTGAAAGTTAGATTCGAATCGGTGATGAATTCGAATCACCAACAGAGTGAAAGTTAGATTCGAATCGTTTAAGCACAGTGGAAGTAGCGTAACTGCTACAGTGCAAAATGGCAGAGTGGCAGAACATGAAATTTTGTCTAAGTATAGAATAGGTCATAGAAAACTACCAAATTTAGTATTTGTCATTAATATAACAAGAAAAATTTAGGATAAACTTGGCATCACTCTTCTTTGATTTAAATTGAATCTTATCGAAAGTCTAAAAGAACTTTTCATCGAATCATAAGAAATGAATTCTTGTTTTTTATGCTATTTTAAAATATTATAATTGCTTACTTATTTACTTACTCGTTTTCTATAGGAGCAAGAGTACGCAAAAGCTGCATTCTGTGTTGAAGAGTTGATTCTGACCAGTCCACAAAATCATCTCTACCACGAGAAGTACGCCGAAATTCAGTACACAATCGGCACGTCGGACGCGCTCGAACTTGCCCGATCCTACTTTGCCCAAGCGGTCCGACTGAAGCCCGACTCGTTGCGAGCGTTGTTCGGGTTGATTCTCTCAGCGAACGCACTCGCCGCCCTTCCGCGAACCTCGGTGCAGAAGAAGAAGGAGTATGGTAAACTTGCGAGCTGGGCCTCGGTGTTGGTTGGCGAGGTGTATCGCAAAAATCTCCCCCTTGGTGGGGGTGGAACTGAAGGGGGTGATGAGGAGGGGAAGGTGGATCGAACACAGGTGGAAGCGGTGGAGGGTATGCTTGCATCGCTGGCCATCAACTGAAGAGAATTCGAGTCAGTCACGCTCCTTTTATACCGGTTCGTGCCGAGGGGTTCGATTCGAACCAGTTTGGTGATTCGAATTCTATCCTCTTTCTAACTGTTTGTTAACAAAATTCCAGTTCGAATTCTATCCTCTTTCTAATCTCACTTTTTGTTAACAATTCGAATTCTCTTTCCTCTTTCTAACTCTTTATTAACAACACGAAAAATTCTAATTCTATTCTCTTTCTAACTCTTTGTTAACAACAAATTCCGGATTCGAATTCTCTTTCTTATTGTAAACAATGTTATTAAGATTTGATTCGAATTTTTCTAACTCACTATATTTATATTTTAACAAAAAATTCCGGTTCAATTCGAATTATCTTTCTTTCTTTCACTGTAACAAATCTTCTGATTCGATTCGAATCATCTTAAAATTCTTTTCGAATCCAATTGTGATTCGAATTTACCTCTCACTCTTCAACTTGACCAATTTTGAATTTATGTGTTATATAATATTTTTACTATATTATTATTATTATTATTACTACTTTTATTCAAGTGTAAAAATAATGTTTCAGAAAAAAGGGTTTTTAGTGTTATATTTATAATTATATCTATATTTATTTGTAGAGTGTTTCATTCACATTCAAACTTGCATATCTTGTCATTGTATTTATATTAATTAATTTATTATTTTATTATATATATAGTAGTTTTATTTTATAACTTTGTTTTTTGTTGTTTTATTATTTTTTTATATATTATGTTTAATATATATCTAATTATTAATTAAAATATTGCAATTTCAATTTTAATTATCAATTTATCATATATTTCGCTATTTCAACCTTTTCGAGCTATTTCGTGCCGATTGCGCAATCTCTCTCTCTCTCTCTCTCTCTCTCTCTCTCTCTCTCTCTCTCTCTCTCTCTCTCTGTGTTTTTTCTTTTTTTTTTTTTTTTTTTTCGAGAGATGTGATCATGAAGAGATTGTTGTGACGCAACACCAAAAACAAACTTAACATTTTTAATGTTGAAATGAGGTTTGTTTGTTTTGTTTTGGTTTTCTGGTTTATTTATTTTGATTACATAACAATTTGTTTTCCTACTCAAAGGTGTGTCAAAGGTTAAATAGACACTTGGAGCTACTCTGTGCGTCTTTTCTCTCTCTCTCTCTCAAACTCTCAGATTGGATTAAATGTAAGTTTTTTGGGATGATTTCTCACTATCTCTCTCTCTCTCTCTCTCTCTCTCTCTCTCTCTCTCTCTCACTGTGTGTTTATTAGATAAAACTCACTTTCTACAACAAGAAGTCTTAAGACTTCTCTAATATTTGTTTTGTTGTTTGATATAGGGAAAACTCTCTTCTATTTCACTTATCTCTCTCTCTCTCTCTCTCTCTCTCTCTCTCTCTCTATTATCAATTGATCCACCTAAAATCTATCGTATCATATCATTGACGAGAGGCTCTCTTTTTATCCTATATATTTATTTTTTATATATAATTTTTATTTGTATACGAAAGATGAACTTCCTCGTTTGTTTTTTGTTTTTGCTTTCTCAAGAGAGGTCTCTAAACTTTTCTCCCCATTGTTTTCCCTCCAAAACAAACCAACACAAAACAGTGCAATAATTTGTGTCTATTTTTTGTCTTTATATAGATAGACATATATATAAAATCATATACGAAATTAGAATCATTATGAATGAATCAAAATCAATCAATCATAAAAGTTGAAAACCTTTTTTTCAAAACACCCCTTATATTGATACTATTTCAATTCATGCATTTTGTATTCAAAAATATATATAAAATTTTTGTAATAGCTTTTGAATTTGTGATTTGAAGTTTTGATCATCGAATCTATCTATATATATTTTTTGGCTTGGAAATGAAAGTAAAACTTAGTAATGTGAAAACAAAGAAAATTTCCAAATGTTATCATCATTTTTATAATTCATTTTTTTCAATCTATTTTTACTGTTTTACTTGATCTCTTGTTTTGGTTTTGTTTTAATTTTCAAGAATGTAAACAAACTTTTTTTGATTCGATTCGAACTTTGTTTTAGTAATTCTTTATCTCTTCCTCTTTCTTACTCATTCTTTACAAAAAAGTTAAGGCTCAATTCGAATTCTCTCCTCTTTCTCACTCTTTTCATTCTGTATGAGAATTCTTTTAAGTTCGATTCGAACTGTTTCTTACGATTCGAATTATCTCCTCTTTCTCCTCTAGAGTTCTCTATAAAAAGAACCGTCGAGTTCTTCGAACTGTTTAGTATGATTTAGATTCTCTGGTGACAAGATCTCTTCATCGTTTCTTTTTTTCTTTTTTTGTGATTCTTTTATCTTCTTAGAAGCTCAACTATACTTCCAAAACTCCAAGATGTCTCCCCCATCTGCAAGCGTAGACAAGAAACCTCTTCTTCTCTCTCGGCAAAGTTCAACCAATTCAATCTACCCAAAACTCGAACCCCGCCTTCCCTACTACTACCCACCCGGGCCCTCGGGTCAACTTGACTATGGAACCTTTGTTGATCATTCGAATGCGGAACCGAATGAGATTTCCGAAGAGGTCGAACAACGACAACTGCGTGAAGCATCTCACTACAGTCGGTATCGATACTACAATCGACTCTTCAATAGCTCACACGATGGATCGAGACCTAGGACGGAACCGATTTTGGTTATTCCCAATCACGTTATTCCTTGGTATTTTATACTGCCAAAGGTAGGGTGAGAATTCGAATTTTTTTGGTGATATTTGAATTTATTTTATTGTATATTTTGTTTTGGGATTTTGAATTCGAATTTGGATGTGTCTATACGAACTATATTTTGAATTCGAATTTAAGATGTCTGTATTTGAATTAGATTTTGAATTCGAATTTAGGTTGTCTGTATTCGAATCGTATTTTGAATTCGAATTGGGATGTTTGTATTCGAACTATATTTAGAATTCGAATTGGGATGTCTGTATTCGAACTATATCTTGAATTCGAATTTGGATGTCTGTATTCGAACCTTATTTTGAGTTTGAATTTCGATTGTCTGTATTCAAACCTTATTTTGAATTCGAATTTAGATGTCTCTATTCGAACTATATTTTGAATTTGAATTAATAATGGTTTTCGAATTGGATTTTGAATTCGAATTTATCTTGGTACATTGTATATTCGAATTGAGTTTCAATCAATAGATTGAATCCTTTGTACTTGTTATATTTGATTCAATTTTTATCTCAATTTTAAAATCATTTTAAATATTATTTCACTAATTAATCTCACTCTCCCTCCTCTCTCTCTCTCTCTCTCTCTCTCTCTCTCTCTCTAGGTAGCTTCCCCAGTGGGAGTTTCGGGTGACGCGGACCGAAAGCAATCGTCCCTGGTGACAATCTTTGCAATATGGAACATGATGATGGGAACCTCACTCCTAAGTCTACCCTGGGCCTATCATCACGCGGGACTTGCGGGTGGTTTGATCATTATCTTTGCCATGACTACACTTTGCTTCTTCACCGCAAGTCTTGTGATTCGAACACCGATTATTGTTCAAGTTCAGGTATGCCAACTATTCTAGCTATACCAAAACAGTCTATCCAACTATTCTAACCATGCCAAAACAGTATCTATCCAACTATCCAAACTTAACTAAAACAGTCTATCTAACTATCCTAACTTAACTAGAACAGTCTATCCAAATATCCTAACCATTCCAAAAAAGTCTATCCAACTATCCTTATTCAACCAAAACAGTATCTATCCAACTATCCTAACCATACCAAAACAGTCTATTCAATTATCCTAACCATATTAAAACAGTCTATCCAACTATCCTAACCATATCAAAACAGTCTATCCAACTATCCCAGTTTAACCAAAACAGTCTATCCAACTATCCTAACCATATCAAAACAGTCTATCCAACTATCCTAACTTAACCAAAACAGTCGATCCAACTATCCTAACCATACCAAAACAGTCTATCCAACTATCCTAACTATACCAAAACAGTCTATCCAACGAAATCAAAACTGTCTATCCAACTATTCTAACCATACAAAAACAGTCTATCCAACTATCCTAATCATACCAAAACAGTCTATCCAACTATTCTAACCATACCAAAACAGTCTATTCAACTATCCCAGTTTAACCAAAACAGTCGATCCAACTATCCTAACCATACCAAAACAGTCTATCCAACTATCCTAACAATACCAAAAGAGTCTATCAAACTATCCTAACTATACCAAAACAGTCTATCCAACTATCCTAACCATACCGAAACAGTTTATCCAACTATCCTAACCATACCAAAACAGTCTATCGAAATATTCTAACCATACCAAACAGTCTATCCAACGAAATCAAAACAATCTATCCAACTAATCTCTCTTTTATCTCTCTCTCTCTCTCTCTCTTCCCAAAGGTATCCGAATTCACCGATCTATGCTCTCTACTATTAGGCTCCGTAGCGCACAAAATAAGCCAAATCTCCTCGCTCTCAATCCTAACCGGTGGATGTATCGTATACTGGGTTTTGATGTCCAACTTTCTTCGACACCTCATCGGATTTGTCTACCAAGTCGAGTGGCTGGGAACCGAGGTTTCGATCAACATCTCCTCGGTGGTTTGTTCCACTCCCGGCGGGGTTAATTCCACCGAGATGCTTGATGCGCAATCGCAGCAGTTTTTGTTCTATTTGGACTATTTGGTTCCTGGAATTTTGGTTGTGATTTTGGGTCCGATCATCTGTCTTCGGTCGGTTTCATTTTTCCTAAGGTTGGTGGTTTTCTTCTCTCTCTCTCTCTCTCTCTCTCTCTCTCTCTCTCTGCCACTGTCTCTCACTCTCTCTCTCTCTCTCTCTCTCTCTCTCTCTCTCGCTCTCTTTATTTGACAGACTCTCTCTCTCTCGCTCTCTTTATTTGACAGACTTTCTCTCTCTCGCTCTCTTTATTTGACAGACTCTCTCATTCTCTCTCTCTCTCTCTCTCTGTCTTTGTCTCTCTCTCTCTCTCGCTCTCTTTATTTGACAGACTCTCATTCTCTCTTTCTCTGTCTGTCTGTCTCTCTCTCTCTCTCTGCCACTGTCTCTCACTCTCTTTCGCTCTCTTTATTTGACAGACTCTCTCATTCTCTCTCTCTGTCTTTGTCTCTCTCTCTCTCTCTCTGTCTCTCTCTCTCTCTCTCTCTCTCTCTCTCTCTCTCTCTCTCTCTCTCTTTTTTTTTTTTTTCTTTTTTTTTTTCTTTCTTTCTTTTTCTTTTTTCTTTTTTTCTCTCTCT
>WURS02422798.1:0-16647 GCA_011762765.2 Rhinocypha anisoptera
GAAAGCAGTTTGAAAAACAGCTAAGTCCAAATTTGGCTTCTGCGCAAGCGCGCCAAACTGTCTTTTGAATCACAAGCAAGATCGGATTTTGAGGGGGTGGAGGAGGGGGAGAAACAAAAACTCCCACCTACTCGGACCCCACTCCCTCCCCCCTCCCTCCCTCTCTCTCTCTCCGCTTGTCTCTCACGCGAGCAGAGGAAAACACCGAGGCTTCCTCCCGAGTGAGAGAGAGGATGCAATTGGACGAGAGTGACTTAGTGCCGAATCCATGTAGGCATGGGGCGAATCTAGGCGTGCTGAATCCGCAATTTCAATATTAGGGAGACTAATTTGTAATGTTTTCCCGGGAGCAAAATTTAATGAGGTGTAAGTAATTCCCCTTGGAAACGTATCATTTAGATGTCCGAATAAATGCTTGTACTAAATTAAATAATAATAAAAATATGGGTTGAATAAATGGTTCTAGGGGTGACTTTATGGAACTTCTTCATGACTCCAAGAAACAAAACACAGTAAAATGGGTTTAAAAGCTGCATCAACAAAGAAGTTTGTTAAAGTGGATTTATTTGAGCCTTTGAAATTCATTTACATATATACTTGTCGCAACTACGACCATTCAATTATCAATTATAAATAAATAAACCTCCCCATGAGCTACAACCTTGACGGTGAAAAGGACCTTCCGATGACCACTATGACCACCCTAAAGGGGAAATGATCGTTGATCCTGCAGTGTCACCCATTCAGGGTTGAACAAAAGGTAGGAGCAAGCTGGAAGCTAGTCTACGCAGCTATTGTCATTCAGTGCTGCAGTCCTTTGATCTAGTGACTCTCGTTTTAGTGACGGTGTAACGTCACTAATGTACGGTTTGTTGACAGTTCATTGAAATACACTTCATAAGTCTCATAAGTCAGTATCCGGTAACTGCTAAAATCTCACACATCATATTTCAATTTTAGCAGTTTTTAACTCCTATCAGTAATAAGTAGCAACATGTACTTGTATATTTACTATCTCTGGGGAGTAACCGTCATTCAATGAGATTTCAACTGATAAAATGTTACGGATAAAAATTTACGGAAAAAATATTTCTACGGATAAAAAGGTATGACTACCAAAAATGCCCCCTATTGAGACTTTTAGTTATGGAGTACGAGAACCGTTCAATGTTTAACGTGTTAATATAGCTTATCAAATCCGTGTGAAACTATAAAATCACGTTTTAATGAAGAGAAACACTTGAATCTGTTGTGCCCTTTTTCATGTTAACCAATGCCTTATACTCATGAGGCCTTGCATATATTCGTGTCAGATTCTTAAAATATTATTGCACTTACTTTATTCTTACGACAAGGAGTTAGGTAATTCCTTAAGGTCAACATGAACGTATCTCCAACATTTATATCCCTGAATTCAATTTCATCTTTCAATATACATTGAACATTGCAGTGCAGCAGCATATTACAGTGTACATTGAACACTGTAATATGTTTAAGGAACTCAGGTAAAAAGTGGTTAGAAAATTCTCCTTATTCCATTTCAAAATATATCATTATGCTACAAATACCACTGAATACCTATATCTGAAGAATACTGACAATATCACGACACATTGCAGCTGTGTCATAAGGCACACAATTGACACCAATGGAAGCAAGGCATCCGGTACTTTCTACTTTGGCTGGGGCCAAAGAAGACTCGTATACCGACGACTACAACAAAACCAAAGAAAGAGAAGGACCACAAGAGCAAGTCATAAAGGCACACATTTTTCTTCTTCAGGACATAATCGCGAGTCCTAAACTCTTCATCTATCAATGAAGTATGCATAAATCACGCATCTTTAACCTTTAAGTGTTTTTTAAAAGGGAAACCCGCCGGAACTTTACTTCAATAACTACCATGTACCATAGAGACGCTTATACACCTTCCAACTCAGGGGGTTCTTACTTTCCGTATCTTTATCCTTACTTCGACAAAACAAAGGGATTCAGGACACCATCAAAGAGATTTTGGAGGAATTGCCGTTCACATTTCGAGAAACGAAAGAGTCAAATACTCAAGTAATGCCCATAGTGTATTTCTTCTTAATGTCATCCGGATCACTGGTTTGCGTCTACAGCACTCGGTAAGTCCTCCAGTGCCCCTCCAAGTGTTCCGTTCAAACGACGTGCCATTAATTCTACCCATCGCATCCAGAACGTGAATTCATGGATCGACCCAGATTTATCGACGCATTAGAACAGGCATCGCGCCGCCCTCGAGGTATTCTGGGGGTTGACCTCCTATTTATCTCCTTTGCTTCTCCCAGTCCTGCCACGATCCTTTATATCTTGTGCTCCTCCTTGCTAGTTCTCCCCTATATCCCTTGAACTGAACTCAGCGATTCCTTATCTTTCAATAAGTTGGATTAAAAATGCACCCTCGAATAATGTTCCTTGAGCGAATCACGGCTGAATGGTCTCAAATTATCGCACTTAGCCCTCAGCTTCCAATTCCATTAAGGGCCAGCCTCTGTTTCAGAAAATTTTCGGGAGCACAACTTCTCCCTGGCCATCTCCTTCTCTCTCTCTCCCCCTCTCCATCCCTCTCTCTCTCTCTCTTCCATTCGATTCCGAGGCTATTCAAATTGACCTCAATGAGAAATTGCTTAATGACCAGCTAAAAAACGACACACAAATTAAATTTAATGGATAAAGCGTCCACAATGTAAAACATTAATTATTAATGCTATTTGCAACTTAGGACTGTGATTTTCTATTTCGGGGAGAAAGGCTAGATAGATTTTACATAGATATTTATTTTTTTAAATATATTAGAGAATAATTAGAGAAGAAGATAGATAATTATACTGTCATTATTATTTAAAATAGAATTATGTTCTTATATTTTGGTTTACTTGAAGCGAACAGAAAGGAAAAGAGAAAGAAAGTCGCAGACTGGCAAATGTCTACGCGAACACTATTTTTCCACCGAACAAAATGTATTACCTCAAACTGAAATTTACAAACATCTTTCTTACATTGCACTTTTTATGGCTCCAATACAGAGGACAGACTACCTAAGAAGAAATAACTAAATTTTGACCATTTGAAAAGTAAGAGAGTAGCCCTTACTGGGTCAACCAAGTCGTAAAAAATAAGCACCGTGGGTTAAAAAAAAAAGATGAAGCAATTACCATATTTAAGACTTATCATTGGCTGGTTCTATAGAGTGGACTTCCCTAATGAGCCCATTCCAGGGGCAAATGTGGCCCACACTCTCAGCATATTCCGACCGTCCCTGCCTCCCCCCCCCTCCCTCCCTCCCCACAGTCCCCCCGTCTGCACTTCCACCCCTAATTCTCTGCTTATCCTACACCCCGCGGAATGAAGGGATGTCTTAAATGCACTACCATCTGCGGAGGGATGAGAAAGGCATTAGCGGTCGGCGTAGCGGAGACAAGGTAATATAAAGAGGGAACTCACTCTCTCCCTCTCTATCTCCACACCCCCCTTCCCCTCTCTCAGTAATAGGGATCGAGAATTCCACCCGCGTCCTCGGTAGGATTCCTCCAACCCACGCTCTTGATTACCGTGACCCTTTTACCCTTTCATATCCTTCCCCCCATTTCTCTCATCCTCAATGTCCTCTTCTTCCTACGCCTCTCCCTCCGCCATCTTATCTCCTCCCTTTCCTTCTTGCCCCCCATCCATCTTGCAGTCAAGGGCTTGCAGATCCCCTTCTCGCCAACCCTAAAACCAATACCGTCTCCCTCCCTCACCTTTCAATTCCTAATATTACATCGTTCCCCTATTCCCACTGCACAGCATCTGCAAGTGTTTTGTTCACCTAGTCAACAGATCTTGGAGGACTAACTTCACATCTTCGCACTATAATTCTTCCTCCTCCTCCTCTCCTCAAAATCTAAGAAACAATTATAATAATAATGTATTTACTTCCAAATTGAAATATACAATTTTACAATACGCACATAAAAAATAAATTTGAAAGTTTAGGTGGTCTCCAAGGTGCTTGACATTAACTGAGAGCCACCATCATAACTAAAAAAATGCACTGCCATCTATAACAGTTTTTTTAACCTAATACGGTAACAATAAAATAATCTTAGACAGAATTAAAGATGCATATTCAAAAAAGTTTTCCGAATTTGGCTGAGTATATAGCCATTCCTTGACCAGTTTCAAAAACTCTCTGCGGGTCTTATCCTTATGTAGTTTTTCGGGTAAGTGATTGAATATTATTTTGTCCCATTTACAAAAAGGATATTTTGTACTTGGTTACCCTTGGTTTAGGAATTAGAAAATTGTAACCATTACGATTTCTAATGAATGAATATGAATTTAGTTTTATCCACCAGGTCCTCAAAGGCGCCTCGTTTATATATCAGTAAGGAAAAGAGAACATCCACACACGGCACCGACAATCTGAACATGACGATCGGAATGGAACGAAAAATACAATTTGAGCGCTGCACTTTTGTATCCCTTTTCATTTTTTTTCTAATCTAAACAATTTGATGTTTATCATAGGGAATGAGAAACTAAACGATGAGAACCAATGTTAGGTGCGGTGTGCAATTAAAAAATAAGGTCCTTGAAAAAGCTCTAGGATCAGACGAGATACGGTGGAAAAGATCCATAATATAAGGAATAAAAAACACTCTCAATTTACGTTTAATAACTTCTTTATTCCGACGGATTTCGGTGTACTGCACCATTTGTCGGTGTACTATACCAGTTTGGTAAGCCCTTGATCTAACTTGAAAATGGTGTAGTACACCGAAACTGGTCGTAATAAGGAAGAAGTTTTAAGAATGGAAACTGCAAGAGTTTCTTATTCCTTAGACCTTTGAAAAAAGTAACGTGGGTACAAATTATATGGTTACATATTTATTAACAGTGTTAATTTTAGGTAATTTTGAGAAAAACATTTATAATTACCGTCAAAATATTATGCTAAACTTTTTAAAATACTAAACTGTGACTCTGAGAGGCACGATGAAGGCCTGCTTTTCTCCTCACTACCTTCATTAATCATAATCTAAGAACGAAATCTGGTGTATATGGTAATTGAAAAATATTATAACTGATTATATTTAACGGCATACTTTATTTTATTCACGGAGAGGCGATTAGAGTGAGCACTAAAGGGGAGTTTCCATTATTCAATAAAAATGGTAAAGAAAAGAATTACCCCAAGAATATTAAAATATTAATGCTTCATTTTTTTCAAATATGTAATTTATTAAGGCTGTGCAGTATTAGTTACGAAATTTGTGCGGACAAAGAATATAGTTTGGTATTCACGTCGTATGCGGTCTATGGCCAAAATTAGGAAATCATATTTAGTTTAAGAGAGTACTCTTTTCTCTTAAAGAGTATGTAATTTTATTTTTACACTCAGTGTATATACATGTTGGTAATGTGATGCTGTTTATAGAAATTAATCTGTATTTTTACATTGCTCATAAAGACAAACAAAAAAAACAATTGAACATCCGATTGTCCTGCTTGCGAAGGTATGTATTCTAAGAAATGATTCACGCCGAAGAAATCACTGTCTCGTTCCTAAAAAACAGGAATCAGATAGATGTAGATCATGATCCTACACTTTGTCATGCAAGTCGGCGAACGACCAAATATTATGTCAGAAGAGATCGAGATAATGATTCAGCAATGATATTATAAAACTTTTTACTTTGGTTTTATGTTTATGCTCAATACCTTACATTAATAAAGAGTAGTTCTTCAGATGAAATATTTTCTTCTACAATAAAATTATTATATGCTGTTATAGACCGCAAAAAACCTGTACGACATGAATATTTATAAGTTTGTTTAACCACTGTTTGGGGGTGTAATCTTATAATCAAATGTTACCAATATGACTTTAATTACTTCTAAGAAGTTGTCATTTGAATTCTAATATAAGAAAATTGCTTATCAAGACGGCATCGAACGGGAAAGGGAATAAATATGTGTTTTTCCCAACAAAGTTCCCTCTACGAAGTTGGTGGTTTTAATGGCGACCACTTTAAAAAACCCATGAAAGCAGATACAAGCGGAGACAAAGTTTTCTCACATCACAAACTGCTATTACTTCCCCAAAAGTGGGGAAGATCCGAATTTCTCGCACAAGCAAATACTTAAAAAACCAATTGCAACGAAAAAATTTTCAAAAACTTTGAAACCCATAAAAAGAGCGAACTATACCCCCGGGAAGAAGAGAAAAATAATTATGCACTCAAAAAGTCTGGGCGTATCGCTTCTTTGAGGCCACAAAAAGGCGAAGGAAGTAATCTTTATTTTTTTTAAACCTATGCCACCCAAAAACTCTTGATAACATGATTTCCCTCTTGGCCCAATATCCTTTGGATAAAAGGATTCTTTGGACGTATATGGAAATGGGAAATCGAATGGTGGAGAAGAGAGAGAGGAATAGAGTGAAAGAAAGGAATCGAATTATTCACGCGAGATCACAGGTAAGGAAAGGCAGAGGCACGATAGAAGAAACAAAAACATTCAATTGAAATCGGATGAGTCAGTGAAAAAGGACCAGGCATTGCATACTTAAAAACAAAATCCACATTGAAGAAGGCCCTTCACCATGGCACACCGTGGCACCTCACCTATGCCAAGATCGTTGGCAAAATTATGAATTCTACATGAATCAATACATGAATTCCCCCAGAACTCTAAAATGTGGAATATACACGTAAATAATAATATAATTCATAAGAAATTTAATCTAAATTTGAGTAGCCCTGCTGGAATAGCATTAGGCTACCCTTTATATACGGAGTCTTTCGCACTTCATGCGATTAAAGGACGGAAAAATCTAAACCACCTAACCACAGACCTCATTTCCTTCCATTTTTATATTTTTCCATTAAAATTAGTTCTAACGGTTTAGCTTTGTAGCCTGAATTTTTTTATACCTCTGGAAAACATAAAGTACCAGAGAGACTGCAATGAGAAAAGACAATTAATCGTATAACTGTAACACATTTCAAAGGGATCAAGAAATAATTGATGATGAGATGATTATTTCTATTCATTGATCATAATTAACCGTTAACCTCAAGTTATCCTCAATCGTTTTTACTTTGCTATGACTCGCTTATTGGAAGGCTTTAAGAATGCTACAAATCATAGATACCACACTTCCCCATCTTACAGCAGTAAATTCTAATCAGATTATCTAAATATTATTCACACGCCATGCAGTTCGTTTTGTCCACACCGTTGGGAGCTTTTGGATTTTTCGCGGGCTTAGTTCCAATGTAAAGTGGTGAAAAATTAACGTGTAGCGCTATCTAATTTGTCATTACATCGAGCAAACACTTTTAAAGTTCATATCACATTGGTTCGCCTGAAAACAATGCTTTCCTTTATCTGATAATACACGGCGATATACCTTCACATTTAATAGAATATCGATTTTTAAGTACCTTAAGTTATTCTTACGTACAGTTCCCTTATCTTACGGAAGTAATTACTCTGCCTTCACCCATTGGCTCCGTGGAAACACCAATGGGTTCCCACATCTGTGCCCGAGCAGTACTCCAGGGAAGGAGATAAGAACGACATAGTTATTGAGGGAATACCTCAAGACAATGTGAACTGCATTGCAGGCATGAGATTAGGAGACGTGGTGGTCTGAGCGTCGAGAGACGGGGGAAAGGGTCGGTTGAAACAAAAGGGAGTGAAGGTTGGCGGAAAAATTTCCGATCACCGTCTCAGAGACGCTAATGGAATTTACATGTTTGGAAAGAAGTATAAGATGACGCTGAAGTTCCGATTCGTACAAGAGGAAAGAGGCAGGAGAGGAAATAAAAAAAACTACAAGCCTGCGAAAGAAGGCACCAAGGAAGTGAGGATAGGGAAAGAGTAGGTACTGGCATGGATCCGTAGATATATATATATATATGTTTATGAGAAAATTCATTCGAGCACAATATACATAACACAGCCACAGGGGTGGCGACGAAAAACACAGAACACAGAAAACAGAAAGAAATAACACTCACAAGTAACTTCCAATAATTTCGACAGCGTCGCTGTCTTCTTCGAGGCGTAGATGGATGAGTACTAGTACATATATATATGTATATATATATATATATTACGTATATGTGTATATATATATATATTTACGCCATGCCATGTTTCTTTTCAAGAGAAGTTAACTCTTCTCATCAGTCCCAATTTGCATTTATTGTGACGAAATTAGGACCATTATGGTAATTAGCACCATGGCATTCTCAAATTTAACGATTATTTAACATGACTCGAACCCAAGATCTTTGAGTTAGCAGGAGGACACGATGCCAACCAATATAATCCGTCCGTCCGATGGAATTTAGAAGGATATTTGTAATTCTCTCAAGGAAGGATTTCAAATATTCTTCGATGGAGGAAAAGAGGACAGATTGCAATTTCCAAGCTTTATGAAGTCATCGAATGCCGAAGCTTTATCTTTCTAGATTTCTCACTCGAAGCACTTTCTAATTTATATCTATGATAGAGATGGTTACAGGCTTAACTTTGTGGAATTCTCTCATCATCGATGGCAATTATTTCCACACACACTGACTAAATATGTATGCGTATTATCTGTCACTTCAAATCGCCAAACTGTGGCAAAATTAGCTAATGATATCGTAATTGTCATGAAACTCAGTCAATCGAAAGACTTCAATGACTTCTAAAGCCAACTGAGTGGAGAGTTTTTTAGAAGCAAATCATGCGCTACGGGAAAAAAACGTAGAAAACTTAAAACATTGGATTCGAGCGCAGGAAAAAGAGATTTCGAAACCTGCGAAAAGAAAAAAATAGAAAGGTGAAGGAAAGGTGATGCAACCGTAACCAGGACACCGAAGCCTAGGTGCAAACATCCCCTGAGCACTCCTCGTTAATTTCGTCACCCTCCCGAAGGAAAGCACAGGAGAGGCAGGCGAGGACGGAAGTGGGAAACTTTTTTCATCAAGAGGACGGAACTCCAGTTAATAGTAGGAAAGGAAAACCACAGCAGAAATTGCAAAACTGTGGATGGAAGATATCTCCGTAGAGGAAGTGTTGGTGGACATAAGTATAAATACCCGGGGAACGGGATAATAAAGATGAGACCTAGCAATCTAATGAAATCGAATCCGACAAGAACTTTTAATGAATTAGAAAATTATCAATAAGTAAGTATGGAAGGCCCTACCATCATACTATCAATAACGGACATTACTATACTGCCACCTAGGTGAGCAGCAGGCCATTTCTTATCAACATATTATTAATGTCTTGCTTTTAAGCAAATTAATAGACCGATATTATTGTAATGCAAAGTATGGATAATGCCATGTTACAATCGCAGTAAATCCGTAAAAAGTTCTTAAAGTTAACATTCATTTATTAAAGATAGCTGGTGAGTGCACGAAAAATTAAATAATGGAATGAGGGAGAATAGTAATTTAATAGTAGTAATAATAATTAGTAATACTACATTTAGCGGATAGTATGTTAATTAAAAACTTAGACGTTACTATGTTATCATATATTATTATTAAAGTTCGTATCCCGGCCGAGTCGGATTTATCAGCAATAACCCATTACCCAATTTCTAATCATTCACTCCTAACAACCGGAACTTGAAGGGTTCTTCGAGCTCATTACTCAGCCCGCCGAACTAGCAGATAAACTACATGCCCCTCAACGCCAAGGCAACGTTATGATGAGGCTGACGTCGACAAAGAATTTCCACTCACCCTTCCTCTGCTCCCTATATCCCACCTCAAAATTACCCACCTATCTCTCAGAGCATATAACCCCAGTTGTCAAATCCCTAACCTGGTAACTACAACTATTCTGCCCGCTTACGTGAATGAGTACGACGCTCCAACAGATTCAGGGTTAGTATCTCAGGTGGCTAAAGAGGCGGGGAGAACACGGATTACTAGGAGCTTCTACAAACCTGTTTACTATGCCGCACTCTAATCACCGCACGGGATTTCATCAGAGCGACGCAGTAATGGTATGTCGGTTGAAAAGTTATAAATACATTTTCGATTTAATCTCAGAAAATTATATATATGTTATTTTTCTTGGAAGAAACTGAGTAACGTCCATGATTTCCAAGACAAATAGTGTTTTTTCAATTTCATCTTCTGTTATTTCGGCTGTGTAAAATATTTCACTACTCATAGTGGGAATTTCAGGGATTAAAATGCATATTTGATACGATCGTGACTATATTCGTTGAAAGCAAAACATATACCCATTCATAATCCCCCGAGGAGTCGGCGAATGACATGTTTAAGGAGGAGGAGGAAGAGCATTGCGTTCCACAAGTTTTTTTATGAAAAAATGTCACTAGGCGTAGTATATAGATACATGCTAACTTGATATGTGGAACACATCACTAACATTAAGAGGCAGGGCGCTTTTGTTTAAACCTCTATTACTAGGAATATCATTGCTTCCGTTTCGTAAACTTCTATTACCACTGATGATGATTTCTTCTCGTGATTTATTTATTTGAAAAATAGCCCACATACAGCAATTCTGCCAATTTACAGTGGTACATATAACAATAAAATATAGATAACATATACATACAAACAACAACAATAATAAGGTAACAAGAAACAACTGCAAGGGAAGGGGAAGAGATGGTGTTGACAGTTTTCGGAGAGACGATTTAGAGCTAGGTTGGCAAAAGTATTTGAGGAGAGAGAAAACGGATCGATGCTATAGGGAAGTGAATTAAGTAGGGAGGAGAGGCGGAATAGAAATGGACGTTTGGTGAGGGATAATCGAGGGATAGAAATATGGAGTAACGAGTTCGAACGGGTAGGTCGAGATGGTACTCCCAGCTGAATAAGGGACAGGAGGTCGGGGCAGTCAATGAAAGAATTTAAGTTATTGTAAATGAATTTCAAATCGGATTTAATTCTCTGGTTGGGAAGACTATAAATGGAGAGTGAGGACAGAATGGCGTCAACGGACATAGTATAAAAGTGGGGGATACGGTGTTTTACGATTTTACGATTATTTTCCACTGGTTCGAGTGTTCTGTCACCGACGTTTCAACGGCTGACTCTGCCATCGTCTTCAGGGTGACCATGATATCAAAGGTAAGGTCATTTAAATTGAAAAGACAGAGTGTTTTATAAACTTAGCTACGAGAGAGGCTGCTGATAAACAGAGAGATTCGTCGAATCCCTTATCCGGTGTCATGATTATGACGGAGGCTACTTCGGCGAACTAGGAGAAATAAAAGCATTTAATGACTTTAAGCGACCTGCTATCAGAGAGATAAGAACGTCAAGGGAAGCTAGAAACAGCAGGGGGTGTGGCTGATGAAGAAGAAAGGGGAGGTCTACGGTGGAGAGAGGGCTGGAGGCGACCAGGAAAAGCCCTCCTTCCTCGCGATAGCTCGCGGTGTGACTTCCCAGCCTTTCCCCTCTCTCCCCACACGCATCCCATCCGGTGGTTGAACCACTGCATACATTTCCCAATACGGCTATCTATCAACAGCAGGACGGAAAAGCTCTTCGCTAAATTTAACGAGTGCTCAGTGATGGTACAAGCGACACCATTTGCAAACGCGGATTTCTGATGTGCGGTGCAGGGTCGTCAATTCCTGGCAATCGCTAGAAAATCTATGGGCCAGATACAGCGCTGAGGAGAGGACAATTTTTTCACGTTCCCTGCGAGGGTTACATAGATTTCCGGCACTGAACGCGCGGCGATGCACCGCGTGAAAGTTCAAAACTCTCGATGGAAATAAAATTAGTTTTTTTTCACTTATGGGGCCAAAATAATATTAGGAGTAAAAAGACTAAAGTCGAATTCGCGAAATTACTCCATTTGAAACAAACGATCAGAGAAAAAATAGTCACCAGCTATCGGATAAAACAATTATCAATTTGTCATAATCTTCTAGAAAGGTTCCTCCGCCCACTGATACCCACACTTAACAGATAATCGGTTCCGTCACTTGCGTATTTACGGGCTGATTTATTGCCGTAGGCGAGTTGTTCGCTTGAGGCAGGGAAAATTTTCTTTGCAAATGGCATTACTCTCACCGACCCGGCCACCACGTGTGGCTCTCTATGGTCCTAATTATTTTAAGTGTACGCTCCGGTGACTAGGCAGCACTGGTGATCGAGAGTCCACTAAGACGAACGCCTAATAAATCTTCCGTCCTAAACAAAAACGCCCTATTTACGAGAAGTGACAGGTGCTCTGGAAACCTCTCGGGGAAAAATATTTCTCGCACCTCCCCTTAACTTTTCTTTTCCTCCCAGAAAAACACAAGGAGTGCCGTTTTCTTCTTCCCTCCGAATAACAACGGAAGACCTCATTTTTTTGATAAAGATGCCCATGGTATATCAGAAAATTTGGATCTTTTTTTGCGAGGAATTTAAAGGAACCGCTTTATTTCTCCTCCTTCGCCTTAATCGCCAATTAAGGGAATATTAGCTGATCATATCGTCTAAACTGTTACTCTGGGAAGGAACTCGGAGAAGCGTTAAGACGTATTACGTAATTAATTTCTCTTCTCATATAACCCAAGCTTTGTAACTCAGTTTACATTGTTTTCTTAAACAGATCAACCTCATTTGTGATCCATTCCCTTTCTGGAAAAATATTTTGAATAAACGGCTCTAGTCATACGATGAACTGCTCCTTCTTCACCTCGTATGAGGTGAGAAAGGAGCAGTTTGACAAAAATATTTTATTTTAAATGTTAATTCATCAATTTATGTTGATGAGTCATCATCAGTTAATTGATTAACCCTTAGAATTTTTATTTTAATTAGGGGGTGTGTAAAACTTCAAGTATTATATTCAAAGAATAACGATGAATAGTTATCATGATAAATTCTTGCCAAAGTACCGTCAAGCCGGATACTGGCTGAAATTTTAATGTCTAGGTCCTCTATCGTTAACAGGTCAATGAGTGTCCTAAGCACGATGTCGGATTTAGGCGTTGGAATATTTAGTTAACACGTTCAAACACGCAGTTACGACCTCCTCAGTGGATTATACACTTTGGAATATTGGCCAGTAATCATTTCACTTGGTGGAAATTCTGAGAAAACTTCAAAGAATAAAATTATTTATAAAATTTTCTTATACCTGTTTGCGAACAATTTCTGTTGGCCACTAAGACAGATAATGAAGTTCATTTAATAGTATGCAGTAGTGGTACTGTTGTTTATAGGGTGGGTCAACGGCTATGGTTTTTAGTGATTCTTCATATTATTTAAAAAATTATTTGGACCACCTAACACCAATGACCTGTGCAGGACGCAAACCCGCGACCTCTGGGTTATCCGGCAAGTACGCTACCTCCAGACTAACCCCGTCGGCTAGCCGATCATCGAATATTTCGACGAAATTAATGCCATTAATATAAAATCCCATTAAATAATAAAAAAGCCATTTTTCATAAAAAACAGCCCCAATAACTTTAAACCCATTAAAATTTTAATACTATAGTAAACTAAAAGTTTCAATCTTGCAAAATATTTAGTGATACATAAAATTACAATGTTTACACTTGCTGTTTCTGCTGAACGTATTTCCCTTTCAAATAAATAAACTCTCTTTAACCTAACTAGTTGTACACTTTCACCACGGGATGAGTTAAGGATGCCTCGAAGCATTGTCTCATTTGAAAAGGCTTTCGTCCTATTTACATTACAAAAACATTGAGTTAATATACGCGTCAGAACTAATGAATGAGAAAAAATCTTTAAAATTACAAGAAGGTAGAAAGAAGTTTAATAATGAAATACGAATAATTTCTTTTTGTTTTTGGAAATATTTTGGAAGTTTCTCTTAACTTGTGAAAGCTTTCATGCAGTGTATTTACAGTTTCCGTTTTAGTCTAACCTATTTTTCTCAACGATATGAAAGTAAAACCATATGAGAGCGAAAACATTCCTAACCAGAGTTAATGAGAAGTAGGCCTAATGAGAAATAGGTAGCCTTTTTAATGAATAATATAAGGGATCTTGAAAAATCGAAATGCCATGCATATAGAATAGCCCAGGTTTATTCGGTTCCGATTACTGGCCCACTACATGTAACCAACGATTATCTCGTCATGTCCTTGAAAAAACTGGCCGAGTTATTGGCCCAAGAGAATAACATTCAGGTACAACAACACACGGTGTATTTGAAATGGCGCAACGAATGATAAAGTTCTGGTTTTTCTTATCACCGAAGTAAAAATGGAAGAATCGTATACAGAGTACATGAGATTTTGTCGAGTCGTGGGTAGATCTAAAATTCTTTTTGTTTAAATTTCTGTAGTGCCCACCACCATGGCATGAGTCGTATACATTTTTATCCTAATTTTGGTATTTCTGATGTTTTTGCATATTTCATTTCTCTAGATTCTACGATTGCTCCGCATTAAGTTCATGCTCTAAATAACTTTTAATATGTGAACTTAATTTCTTTAACTTAACATTCAAACATTTAAAACCTCTATATAGTGCTCGGCATGCCAAGGTTTGATATCCATCATAACTTCCCTTATAGCGAACCTGAAATACTTTCAGTTTACTTTTTACTACTTTTTAAATACTAATTTCCAGTTGGGAACACATAACCCCATTAATTTTATTCACTTTTCTCGAGTTTTACGTAAAATTGTTAAAATCTCTGAATCATAATTCGTTAATTACGTCTAATTCATACCCTGAAAGTCGCTGTAAGAGCGTGAGGCAGGGGGTAAGCCATCTCCAGGCATGCATTACCGCGTGCATAGAAATAATCACATTGAAATAACTATGTACTTACATGCATAAATGTCTATGACAAATTCAATTAACATATGCGATTAACACCCATGCAAGATGAGCATAAAAATATATACGGTAGGTGTCCCTCAAGAAAGCGTCATCAGACCCTTGTTATTTCTATTATACAGTAATGACATTAGTACGACGGTAACTCGCATACTATGTCTCCTTCCTGACGACAGTTCTTTATAAGGATATTTTCAAGCAGACATCATTATCGAAGGATCTAAATGCGATTCAAGAGAGTAGAGGAAGAATAAGCAAAGGAAGTCAGCAAAATTACCACCTTCTAAAAATATTTAAAAATGAAAAGATAAAATATTGAACGACTTAATTATACCGATTTATAAATGGTTAAAAGAGAGTTTTCAGAAAGCTGATGACTTTTTTTATATTGAGCTGGTGGTGAGAAGAGCAGCACAATGAATGGATTCCAGTTCGCCGAGACCCAAGGTGAGCGATCTTCACATCAAGGTAGAGGTTTAGAATGTAGACCGCCCGCAGCTTATCACGGCTCCCTATAAGCCGTCTTAACTATGAAGTTCTTTCCTTTTAAGGCGTGTAGAAATACCTTACGTGCCAAGAATTTTTCACGTGATTAGGACTAAGAGCAGGAAAGACTTTCAGATTGCTTCTGCTAGGATGGCTTGAGTTCAATGCCCGTGTAATGCACTTCAAAGGTCTCCTCCCTACCCATCCCCCGTTATCCGTGTGAAAAGGGAGACGAATAAAGCAAGTGAAGAGGCGCAAGGTCAGAGGTAGATATTTTTATCCCCCCCCTTATTTCCCTTCGCTGTCATCTAGTCTTCGCCTGGCGGAAATGTGTTTTGTGCCGGAGACATAAACTGTTTCGTGTCGAGTCCCCAGAGCTTGCTCCAAATGGTTACGGGATGCAAATGGATTCCGAGAAGCCCCTAGCATAACAACACCCCGCCGCAGGAGTGATGAAAAAAATTGCCAATTTCACTGCAATAAGCTTCATAAATATTTCACTTCATGGTCAAGTAATAACTCGTCTCTAACCTCTATTTCCAATTCGAACAATGACGCAATCCAATTCCAACGTGGCCATTCCCCATGTCTTTTCAATATAGCCAATCTCATTACCATCCCTTTCACAGAACTCTACTGCATAAAGAATATTTATGTCGAATTCCAAATAAATACAGACCTTAAAAACGAGAATGCAAATTTCCGAGAAAAATGTTGGTTGCATCATAGAATTCTGTCGTTCGACATGGAATTCTAAACTCAACTTGTCCCTCTAATGGTATACTTTCAAAGGTAATATCTGCATTCGGATAATTCTGTAAGTCAAGTCTGAATGAATATCCAAAATGAAGCCTCGCAAAACAAAAATAAATTAAATTAAATACTGAAGTAGGTAGCTAAAATAATGATTTATGAAAAAAATTAAAAGCTTCTGATGCACGTAGTGTTCCACTACTTGAAACGTAGTTTTATAGCGGCAGGTTGGAGTGACGGCCTGACATTTCTATTTCCATTCCTCAAGCAAACAACGAATATGAAATTAAGGAATTAGCATTTGATTTGTCTGAACGGGTTGTTCAAAACGCATTAGCGGCAGTAATATCGGACCCCACGTCAAAAAGTTAAAGGGTGAAAAGTTCTCACGTACTTAAAGATAAACCTCTGAGATATGACATACTCGTCAGGTTGTTTTTTTTATTTGTTTATAACGGGGATGGATGCAACCCGAGCAAGGTAGACCGCCGCCCGCGATAGAGGGTTTGTGTGTGCGTGTGTGTGCATGTGTGTCGTCTGCTGCCATTGTTTCGATTCGCACTGCCGAGCCTGCCAGAGATGGCGC
>WURS02422809.1:0-36316 GCA_011762765.2 Rhinocypha anisoptera
CGAGATTTGGGCCATTGAAAAACGAGCAAGTCTGACAACCTACGCCGCACTTCTCTCGCCCTGCTCATAGGCGAGAGCTCAGCTCTCCCTTCTTATTTAATTCTAACTTTAAAGTTATATTTTTAATTATTTTAGTTGCTGGCTAGCATAATTATTTTTTTATCAAAAATATATTTATTAGCTTATCATAAACTTTATGATAAATCAATGAACCATCATGTTATCTACTAACACACCCTTTCAGTGTTTGAATAGATAGTAAAACCCATTAACCAATTGGAAATTATTCAAAAAAATAATAATTTTGCTTGGGAGTGTACATAGATTGTGAGCCACTCAGTCGCTGTTTCAATACAGTAGTTCCATTTTTTATTTTTAATAACAATTTTTTCGATTCCTTGCTTGGTTTGAGTGATCTACTAAATACGCCCGTGATTTGTAGACATTTAACTATAATTTTATGAATTATGGAAAATTATTAATTTAAATATCGAGACTTTGCAAAAAATAAAAATCGTGTCTGCTTCCTTAATGCAGGTAATGTTTTCAATGGATTTATGAGGATGAGAATGAAGGATTAGGTTACAAACGACAAACGCGCAAATTTATGCTTGTAAAACAGTCCATAAATAATCAGCATCGAATCAGGCGAAGAGTCGTGATGTATTTAGGTTTTACATTGTAAAATATTAATTGTCAAACAGAGGTAATTGCCGGCAGCTAACACTGTGTATTCATCATGATGACTCGGCCACCGGAGGGGAGTGGTTTTCCAATAGAAGTGACTCGCTCTGTGTGGAGTTGATTGAAATTTAATTTATTCAACATTCTATCATTGTCCTAATCGTGCCTATTGGCAGGACAAATGCAAGCTCAAAACTTTGGTCATAATTATATAGATGATGATGACATACTGTTGTGTCAACACTCAAAGCGAACATGAATGGAGAGGACGCGTGGCGAGAGCCAAGCAGAATCGATAGACAACCCCGAGTCAGAGAGTTATACCAGAGAGACCACCAACAGCTTCACACAGGCGATGCTATCCACTCGGCACGCCAGGCAGCGTGCAGAGACCACCGCTGAGATCGACTCCGATTAGTGGCTACCTCGCCAGCATACGGGTCATTGGCTGGCTGGTCTGTCACCATGTCACCCGTTAGCCACTATCACTGGGTGCGGGTGGCACGTGTCATTTGACTCAGCCCAGTGCCATGCCAGTGATGACTCCTCTTGATTGTTTTTATCTTGTTTCCAGCCCAAAGTCAAACACAATGTCTCGTGATGACCTTAGAACAAGAAGTACAGTTGTGTTGCAGTCCTAATCGACCGGGTTGGTCATCGGTGCGAGATGAGTAGTGATCAAGCGGCATCATTAGCGATCGCCCGTGAGCTAGATGGCGACCGACGGGTGGAGGTGGTCAGCGAGCCAAATGGCCAATTGATTTCGCGCTAGCGCATCGTCTCGTCGAGGAGCAAGCGATTGATCAACGACAATTAGACTGGCTGCAACGTGTCTCACGGGAGATGGTCCCACTAGCTAACTGGCGTGAAGATGCCGCGCGGGTGGCACTGGTCCAGTCGTGACCACTGGTGGCCAACGCAAATCGGTTTGCTATAGATATCATATTGGTGCACTGTTTGCAGGATAGTCAGCTCGCGAGCATCTCGCCATTGTCTGTGCACACATGCCACAACTACGCCAGTAATGCCAAGAATTCGAGGTATCATTAGCACTGACACGGGCCTCGTTGGCCATTGATGAAATTTGATCGAGAGCTAGTGTGCTTTCTGCATGTGGCATCAGTGTGAGCGAAGGGGCACAAGTGGGGAGGAGGTCCGATCGAACTCATCGTCTCATCGCGCATCTGCGATCTCTCATTACCGGGCAGACGGGGAAACAATCACCGGAGGGATGAGACCGGTCGCGGCTTGCGCCAACTCGCGTCAGGCTGGCATCTAGGCGCGCGCTGGGCACAGTATCATCAGATGATCGAGCGGCCACATCATTAACGAATTAGGCGTGCTTAACATTTGCCAATTAGCGTCTACTTAGGCTTTCATCAGATTGGGTCATGCCTGCCGTACATCGTCGGATGCATGGTGCCAGTCTGACGGACAGGCCTCTGTCTGGGTGGCTGCACCAGCCGATGGATCGATGGCATCCCACGACAACCGTTCGGGTAGCGAAAGATTCTCACTGACCAAACGGCATCATTTGCAATGATTGATTCGGCTTGCTCGAGTCAACCATTGGCCAAACTAATTGCCGGCAAGCACTGTGCAAAGCAAACAGAGCAGAATTAATTTATTCTCAACGCCATTTAATTACAAAGTCACTCATTGGTCGAGCGATCGGAATTGAGTAGTTAAAATTCATGAGAATCAAGCTCATTCGTAGCCACTGGAGACGCACGCAGTGGCAAGACGTGCCCAGACCGAACACGGAAACTGAACACCCATTAAAACAGCCAAGTGTGGATGCCACTGACTAGACTATACTTGATAAGCCAAGTTGGTCGGAGTATCACATAAATCACGCATACTCCTAAACTGAGAAGGTATGTGCGAATTTTTATGTCATGTTCAAGTTGTTTGGTCTTCGCCTTGAATCACAATTCAAGACGAAGAAAACAATCGAGCTCCAACAGTAATCAGCGAATGCCAACGTGGATAGATAAAGCTTAATAATATCAGGTAGATTGGAGCAATCTGGTTGGCGAATGAAATTAGTACCTACGAGCCTCGAAATGCCACACACAACGAGATTCCGACGAGAAAGCCCGGAGTGGTAGCTGTCTGCAATTAGCGATAGCAATCATTGAGCTTGATCACAGCGCGCGATGACTATTGAGCAAGCCATCTGAGGCGAGTTTGTTCACCACCGAGTGGCGGCCGAGTCCAATCACCGGCACGGCGATGCGCCCACCTCTCCACTGGGACACACTCGCGCCTTGTCATCGCCCGGTGAGTTTTATTCGCAGCCACCACTCACTACTACCGGCACTTTGTAACAAAAGAGACACACCAATAAATATAAAAGTTGCTCAGTGAAGAGTGACAATTAGCGGAGGCAGAGGCGAACGAGGACCTCGTTACGAGGTGAGACACGCTAAACCAGATTCAGCGTTGGAATGAGCCACTTGAGCAAGAGGAGAACGTGCTACAACAAATCAAATATACATCAGCAATGATGAGCACCGCGGCGACATCTGTCGGCTCCTACCTCAATCACAACAGCGGTAAGCATGGCACTGGTGGGTTGGAAAAATGCAAACACCCTGGAGAGGAGACCGGTGAGGGCCATCAAGGCACAGTTGGTGGAGATGGCTGCCACGCTCAAGTAGTGAAACACGTTGGACCACTCCCCAATGGTATTGGCGTGGTGCGAGCCAAACGGACGCTGATACACCACGCACAACTTGAATGCATCACTGCGAATTTCGATGAGATTGTTCAGAAAGGAACAACAAGCGGCCAAGGGGAAGACCGGTGCAAAGAGCATCACGTAGCCGAACTGAACCGCTAGCTCGAGATAGTCATCAAAGGTAGATTCGTAGCTGAACATGCACGACTCGAGTTCGCCCTTAGAAAGCAGTGATTGCTCGTTGATACCATCCATGCTCGACTCAGCTTGCTCGCGGTGCTGAAGTTTGCGAGTCACCAAACGATATGACTCCTTGAGGAAGGGCCACACCGCCTCATTGAAGTTGCCAATCACTTGACGAGTGATGAGGTGAGTGGCGAGTTGCTCTTTCAACTTGTTCAAGTCACCCAAATAGAAGGCAATGTAGAGAAGTGGAAGAAAGGAGTTTAAAAACTGGAACTGCAAATTACCCAAGTCATTTTAAGGTTTGGTTATTAATTTTTTATACTTCAAAATAATGTTCTATGTAATATTACCAAAACAAGTTTGATGATCAAATTATTTTCTTGAGATTCTAAGCCGGAATAATTTTCTAAAAGAATAGAAGTTATAACGACATATGAATATGTACACGAATCCAACCTTTGTTGTTGAGCCACAGCGCGATTGCATAGTAGATCCAATTGCTAGAGTTAACGATGAGAGCCAACAATACTTTGGGAACGAAGCGCGTCCACTGAGGATAGTTTTCTTTCTCGATCAACTCAGTGTCCCACCAAGTCTATTGGCAAAATTATTGTTACAAGTTATGTTTTCTTTTATATTCATACCTGGAAGTTGAATATTTTGAACATAATGGTAAAAGTGATGACAAGACTTAAACCGATAATTGGGAATGTGACTAAATACTTGAATATCATCTGCCGAAGGTGTCGGTCTTGGGTTGATTGAGTTCTCTGAGATTGCCAATCGACCTGTGCTTGTAGCACATCAGTGGGCACCATACTTATCCATTTGGAGGTATAACTTCGACACTTGTGCTCCCACTTTTGAAGGAAAAAAGTCGACCAGAATATATTGAAAATGGTGAAGGCAAATAGAAGGCAATCATCGATAAGTGGGTCTTGGAGGACGGAGAGCCACTGGAAAATAATATTTTGCTCGTTTGCTTGCAAACTGTGAACCACATCGGTGAAGTAGGTGACGAAGAGTCCAAAAAAAGTTGGATAAAGAAGACAATGAGTGTAAAATCCAATAAATGCAAAGTAGATGGCAATTTTGATGCCAAAGTAAGCACAAATCTTGTCTAGTGGCTGTGAGGCAAAGAACTTGATGACCCACTGTTGTTTCAATTGCTGCAGATCTTCATCGTGATGAAGAGGAAAGACTTGATCGATCACTTTGAGTGTAGTTAGCCGACTGGTAATAGCTTTATCTGGTGTGAGGTACTGTCCTAGGTGTTGATATCTTTCTGGTGGATCTTCGAAGTACCATGCATTCAGGACACAGTTGAGTATACTTTGTCTTTGAAAAGAAGAGAAATGTTTTGAATGTGGATAGTAACGGCTAAGATGAGAATCCACATCAGCAGTAATATTTTGTGAAACTTTGCTTGCCAAATGTTCAAAAAATTCTTGATTGGCAGTGATGTAGAGAGCATTCTCGACATAATTTGCAAAGTAGTGTTTGCGAAGTTCCACCACCAAAGCTGGCTGGTCATGTTTCAATAGTTCTTGAAATTCGCAAACTAGAGAATCATCACAACCACGAGTGAATGTAATGACAAGATCAAATTTGCGATTGTCGAATTTGTTTTCAGTGCGGAAAAACAGACTTGAACCGGCTTCTTGCAATTGGTGACGATGCTTGTCCAGATCTTGGTAGAACCAATTTTTGAAAGTATTCAAGTCATTGGTAGCCAGCAAGGTTTGATCTGAGAGTCGACGCATTAGAGTGGCATTATGCCGTCGAAAGAAACCTTGTAGGTGTCCAAGTAGACCTTGTTTGTTGTGAGGATCACTCGAAGAGGTGTCATCGATTGATTGCGAGCTGTTCATCGAGGAGTCCTCAAGCGAGGATGGTTGGTCAGTATCGTTCATGTTGTACCAGGCATGTTTCGAATGTCATTTAAAAGTCCAACAGAACAAAGTAGCAAAGGCCACGAGTGTCAATCGAACAGTGGAGCGGAGTAGAGAGGACTGGAGTTGGCAGCATAACGCGTCGACAATGGTGTAGCACTCCACTGCATGCTTCGCTTGTGAATTAATTGGACGACAACCAAGAATCTGTGTTGATGGCAAGCAAGTCTTGAGGCAACACTGAGTCAGGTGACAGTACCAAGTCTAGTTTAGGCACATTACGCCAAAACGCTGCTCACTGGATCGATCCAGGAGATACGCGCACGCGCACCCACACAAGTCCCCCTTCCGCTTTTGCAAGCATCATAGGATCTCATATTTACTATTGTAATAAAATTTATATAATATTTTTCAAAATATTATGTTATATATATAAAATATATATTGTCAATATAGGTGACACTCGAGTTATACATATATGATACAACAAAAAATGAGAATCAATATGTGAGAAAATTATAACAAAATGCAGTTATAAGCGAGACAAAGGATGCAGTAGTCTATCGGCCTTTGTAGTTATGGTAGCTTTTATGAAAGTTATTGGATCGTTGGTGGCTGCCGTGATAGTTGGAAAAATGACCATTTGACTTATCATAATGGTGATTGTACTTGTCCTTGTGATAACCGTCTGAGGACCGATGATACGGCTTGAAAGGCTTCTTGTTCTTCATGTAGTGAGTAGGGCGGTACTTGGAGTTGTCGTGACCTCGTGCCGAACCGTACTTGTTCCACTGATTCCAATGCTCCACTTGAAATGGGTTACTCCTTGAAAAGTCGCTTCGGAACATGTCATTTTTGTAATGTTTCGGTTTGCTTCTCTTCACCTGAATGCCACAAAAGATCAATGATATATCAGTATATACACAAAAGAAATCACAATTTGTGTTTTACCTTTCCCTGATCAAATTCGTCATTGTACTGGTCTTCTTCAAGAGAGGAGCTTTTTCTGTCATCAGCAGAAATCTTATTCAATGTGGATACTCCGCCATTCCATGATTTCACTAGTATAATGCAAAGTAAGTATATTTAATTATAGAAAACCTGATAACCTACCATTCTCGCCGTAGCCATGAGAACGATTTTTGAGCAAGATGTCGAGCACATCTTGCTTTTTCGAGTTACCATCGTCTTCCAACTTTGGCTTCTTGGCTGGACTTGTTTCATAGTATCTGTGATCAATATCATTTAACTTGCGCTTTTCCGAATCTGTCAAGGGGTGAATCAGTCAAGTGAGATTTGATTGGTGCAAGAATGGGAGTCTTACCTGTTCCGCGCTCTATCCAAGTCAGCTTACCACTGTCCCGTTCTGATCTATCTGAATCATCACTATCACGAGTTTTGCGTTTCTTCTCTTTCTTCCGTCTCCTTCTCTTATCCTTTTTGTCTTTTTTTCGCCGCTCTCTTTCCGGTGATCGACTATTACAACTGCTATTCTCCCGACTTGAATTTGTTCGGCTCGAGTCTGGGTTTTTGCTAACTAACCATTCCGAGTTTGCAGCTGTTTGCTTCTCAATCACCACCTTGCTTTGCTCAGGTGGCTTCACTACTTCCCATGAGTTGGGTGGCACCACAACTTTCATTTTCAACACTGGTATTGCCTCTTTGACCGTTTCACTCGAACTTGGCTTAGCGAGATCACTTTCAGGAAGCGGGCCTTTTGAAGAGACTTGTGGCTTGTCACCATTTTCACTTCTCGAGTCTTCATCTGAATCATCACCATCATAAGGCACAATAGACTTAATGGCAGTTCCATTCGGAATCTTATTCTCCACTTTTGCGGTTGCAACCCCCAATGATTTAGGTATCAAACTTGCGTTGGGAGGGGATTTGTTTGGAGTAAATCTAAAATTTGGATTAAAATCTCCCCCGTGGTTTACTCGAACATTCTCTGGAACCTATTTATAGATCAGACAGTTATTGACAAGATGAAAATTTATTTGATTTTGTTCTTACCGATTCACTTGGTTTCACTTTGGAGTCAAGAATGTACATCAACACGTAGGCCTTCTGATTGAGCACATCAGTGAGGCTCACTTGACAGACATTGGAATCGTCCATCAGGTACCAACAGTCATTCGAGTTACGAACATAACAGTAGTAATGACCCGAGTTACACGAGGGGCCCAAATGAACCAGCACAGATATCAGTTTATAGCGCATAGGGGGACCCTAGAGAAAAAGGATACCGTTATTATTCACTTGTTGAGTGAGTATAGATCAATACAAAACCTTTTCCGACATATATGGACGAAGGTTGAAGTACTCGGGATACGTGACAACCTTGGTAACCTTGACAAACATACGGCCACAGTCGAATCTTTTGAACTGAAAGGTTGCCACATTCGGTGCGCGAAAGACGGTGAATTGCTTTTGGGCAGTCACTGCCCTCTTACACTTGCCACACTTGTAGGCATTCTCGTTTTTCAACAGTTCTGGCGTGACGAACTTCTGAAGTGCCTCTTCCAAACTTGACACATTCTAAAGAAGAAGAGAACATGAAAAAGAATTCAACCTTTCAACTTCAACCATACCTGAACATCAAGCATTAAATCCATGATATAGTCATAGGTGTTGCTTTTAGCACGGCAAATCGAACAGACTACTTGGCTTCGGCAGTAACCGCCAAATATATGATTGATTGCCGTGGTAGCTTTGGACAAATTGTCAAACTTGGAATTAGTTCCCGAAATACCATACTCATGTTCATGTATGGTTAAACAGGATCGCCACATGTGATCAATGAGATATCGAAGAAATTCATGCGCATCTTCTTGTCGGCCACATACAAAGTGTTTACATATTGATCTCATTCGGGCTTGGATATATTTAGGACTTATGCTTGCAGCGGGTCGATTAAACACTACAGTGATGTGCCTTGTCATCAAACATATCATGCAAAACAATTTTTGGTCACCTATTAAAGTACAAATAAATTAGTCCGAAAAAAATACGATTTAAATATTCAAATATACATTCGTCACTGTGCTTTTCTCGATTTGATATGAGAAAGTTGACCAGTGGTGGACAATAACTGAGACATTGTAAGACAGAATTCATGAAACACGTATTGCCCAAGTTGTATAAGCCAGGACCAATTTTGGACATCTACCAAAAATACATATATAATTATATATTGACAGTGTTTTTAAAATAAAGGAGCATACCTTTTTCCAATTAAGAACAATCTTCTCTCTCGGGTACAACATATACTTAGGTTCACCAAGATCATCCCCATCGTTATCTTTGTTCTTATTGACTTTAGCTAATTTATTACTTGAAATAAAATCGTACTTGGTCGATTCCGGTACCAAAACGTTATATTTAGTCTTGAGCTTCTGGCAAGACATTGTCCCGTCTTCATCCGAGTCATCTTCATACTCCTTCTCTGACTTGAATTCAATACGTTTGTTCAACAATATCGTCTGTGAGTAATAGTTTATCTAAAACGGAATAAGTTAGCTCAAGTTAGCGAAGGAATCCATCTACCTCATTCGATCCTGATCCAAAAGATGGGTTGTAGGCAAGCTTCTTTTCACTGATCAATGCCATTGTAAATTGGTTGAAGATTAAATAGTATTTTCACATAATTATATATTAGAGAAGATAATCACAAACAGATCTGATGTTTGGTGGGGTTGTTTCAAGACCAAAAGGGGATATTTATGACACTCTAGAGGCAGCACTTGTGATGATGGTAGGGTTAAAGTAGGCAGATCATTGATATCGATGTGTGGATCAAAGGGTTTCTGGAACGCTCACATCAAAGTACAGAAGGTAGGAGAGGCGGAGAAGAGGAGGCAAGGGGCTACACAGACATAGACACACAGACCACACCGCACACTTTGTATGTATGTGTCTCTGTGTGTGCTGCGAGCGGATATTCTCTCGCGGCGGCCGCACTCACCGCCACTCTAGACAGACAGGCTCAGCACAGTTTCACTGTCGCACACTGATCGACCCGACAACATGAAACATAATTCCATATACAGCTGATGCTTCAAGTTTTTATCATTTTATTGTAAAAGAAGTTTAACTTTTTAAAATGATAAAATCCCACTTGGTCTATTTCTTCATTGGCTTCAATGTTTCATGTAAATCTATAACTTGAAGCAACTTGGTGAACCGCTTTCGGGACGCGACCGTCCAGTGTGCTACGGTGGAGTGGAGCGCGCGCAGTGCAAAGCGCGGCGCGCCATTGCTAGACGACTCGTGCTGCTCAAGCCCGGCCTTCACACCAAGCTGAGCAGACACAGTAAACACAGCTCCAACTGAGAAAACGTTCCCACCACTTGTTTTGATACCGGGAAACTTTTCCGGCCAGTGTGGGCGAGAATTTAAATACACACACACACATATATATATATAATTGTAACTTATTTACCTGTCGTGCACTTCACAATTCCTCAACATGGAGATGGATATTAAACTAAAAAGAGCCAATAAAGTCTATCACGAAGGAGTATGTATATTGAGTAGAATTTTACTTTATGGTTAATTATATTTTTAATCAAAATATAAACATCTTTTTATTAGGAGTATATATCTGGAATTATAGTGATTGATTGCAAGAGTGATTCACGCCACGATGGCTTGTTTCTGAGTGCCGATGCTAAAGTTAACATGCAGCTAAGCTCAAAGAACGTTGGCATTTTTGAGGCGTTTTACAATTCGGCTCGGGTAAACTCACTTTCACAGGTTTTATTTTTTTATGTAATCTTAATATCTATCTATTGATTAGCCAATATCACTGCTCAATCAAATTGTAGAAGTATCTAAAAATGGCAAGTTCTTAAGCGGCCGAACTGAGATACCTTTCGAGGTTTTACTGGTGCCAAAATCGAATCGTGTTTTGTACGAAACATATCACGGGGTGTTTATCACTATCCAGGTGTGTTTATTTTAAAAAAAACTAGTTTTAACAAAACTGACAAGTATGTTATAGTATCAGTTAAAGTGTGAATTAAAGAGGCCAATGTTGAACAAGGATATCGAGAAGGTGGTGGAATTCATGGTAGAATACAAGCCTCGCAACAACAGTCCATCCAACGTGCTTGTCAGTGCCGGTCTAGCTTTGGGTGACAAGCCAATCAAGTTTCTTCTCGTGCCCGAATCACTGCAAAATGTCAAAGATGTTCGTATTTGGTTTGAATGTTTGTATATATTATTATTTATGATGATCATTGTCGATGTGTCTACAGCGCAGTCAAATTCCAAAGTTCAGAATAAGAGGCTCGATTGACTCGACGATTTGTCGCATCTGGGAACCATTCACCGGGGAGATTATTATTGATCACTGTGACCAGATGATCAAGAGCATTGAATTACAGTTGGTGCGCGTGGAAACTTGCGGCTGTGCCGAAGGATATGCTTGCGAAGGTTCTGCTCAATGTCAACTGTGCAATTGCATTTGTAACCTATTTTTGTTGCAGTTACCGAAATACAGAACATCCAGATTGGAGATGGCGAAGTGACTCGAACCATTCCGATTCCCATCTACATGGTCTTTCCTCGGCTTTTCACGTGTCCCACTTTGATAACAAGCAATTTTAAAATAGGTAATAATTGCACATACTAATAACATCATATTAGAACAAGTTTAGAGTATTTTAATTTAATTGTTTAAAACTAATTTCAATATAGAGTTTGAAGTCAAAATTGTGATCATTCTTGAAGATAACCATATTATCACGGAGAATATTCCCATCAAGATCATTCGGTACTCTGAGGAGGAAACTCAACAGAGTGCCAGTGCATAACAACCAAATTGCAACGGTTTTTTTATTTTACTTGTTTTTTATAAGCAAAAAACATATTTGTTAAGCACAATATATATTATATATATAAATAATAATAAATATGTAGACTTGACATATATAAAGTCCAACATACAACCGAAAAAAATGTTAAAACCAAAAAAACAAATATATCACAAAGTCAACAAAAAGACGACTAGACCATGAATTATGGCAAAGGTCTTGGTGAGGTTTGCCATACAATAATACAGAAAACAATCATCAGAACAACCAGTGTAAATCCAAAGAGAATGATGCAATCGATGCAGGAATACTTGGAGAAAAGCACTTTGGTCATGCCAAAAAAGTCAGTGGAGAAATCAAGATAGCGGGTTCTCACTCGTTTCACCAATGGTCGTTGATTTCGTAATTTGCCCATGGTCACCGTGGTACTCTTGTTCAGTGTCTTCAAATTGTTCGCCATCTCCTTTTCCTTCTCCTTGGAGAGATTCTCACCCAAGTCGATGCTAACCGACTCTTTGCACTTTTTTTTCAACAAGTCATCCGTGTCACTGGTTGCAGTGAACCTCCTGGTGAGCAACTCTTCCTGCTCTCTCTGGGCACGCTCGCGTTCAACACGCTTGAGCTGAATACTTTTAAAGTAGGACAATATCCTTTTCTGCTCACACCTATCAAACAACAAATATAATTGATTTAACACTAGACACTTGAAAAATGTTCAACTTACTGTAGTTGTTCCAGTCGAAGAGCCAAATCAGCTTTGGACTGGTCTCCGCCAGGCAGCTTAGTATAGATGGCTTCAAGTTGTTTACAATTTTCCTGAACATGCTTCATTCGCTGTTCGATGACAAACTCGATTTTAGACAATTTAGCTTTGTCTGCATGTTCAAACGACTTTGCTAGGTAAATGGATTTTTCTAAAAGCGGAAAGTAGGACTCGTGAATTTGGTCGAGAATAAGGAAAGACTTGTTGACAATGGAGTCAAACTTGACCCGAATGGTGTGCTGGCTGTCCATCTTCACTTGCACCTGAATACTGATAAGTCAAGTTGGACTGTGCTAGTGATAGAAGTGAGTGTGGTGAGCACTGACAAGCATAGTTCCTGGTTGAGGTGAGAGCAAAGGAATCGTGGTTTGGACACTTTGGTGTGGCGATGTAGTCACACATACACACTCACTCACTTGCAAACGTCGACAGCAGTCGAGTGGCATAACCTCGATGTGAAGCACGCATGCGCACCACCCACTAAGCGCAAGCTGATTGGTCGGTCGGTGTAGCCCGGCAAACTCCACTCCACAGTACGATTTATTTACAAACAAAAAGACAAACATTGCACAGAATATCGTATGTCATCATGAGTGAGGTCTACTCTCTACTGGCGTGATGTGCGACAGCATTCCCAATCAGGAAAAAAACAAATCCTCTCAACAGTGCGTGAGTAATGCCAACAAGTCACAGATTTCGTCGTGCCGTAAGTAGACGTAGGCCATTGTTTCCCAGAGCATTTGGACCAACTTGACATTATCCTTTTCATCCATCTGAATCTCCTCCGAGATGGGCGGATTGAGTCGGAAGTAGGGCACTTGAATCATGGAACACCAAGCCTGAGCACGGTCTACCACTTGTCCGTTGGCTTGGGATGCTTGCTCTACCAGCACCTTGAAGAGAGTTGGAAGATTTACGGCAAAACTTGATATGCCTAGCAAGAAAAAAGGAAGAGAATAATTAATTATAAAATTACATACCAAATATTATATACCGGAAATTGAAAAAACAGGCCCAAAATTCAACTTTTCCATCGATCTATTTGGAATGGCACCAGTTCCAATCGAGATTACCAAATCAATGTCGACTATGTCTTCTTCTTTACCCTATATAAATATAATGATGAAATCTCGGATGATAAAATAGTAATTTTCAATTCTCACCAGTATATGATTTGCTCGATTAAATGTTTGGACTTCAGTTAAAAGATCAAGGGTTGGGTTATTGGAAATGAGACCACCTAAAGCAAAGTGTAAGTAAAATAGATATAGAAAAGAATGCGCCATGAGTTACCATCGATGAAGGATTCAAACTGTGAAAAGTAGGTAGGTGCGGCGCCAGTAGCTCGTGCCACTTTCCACACTAAATCCTCGGTAGTGGAAACTTCTTGCTGAAATTCGTGTCGGTAAAGAATGCCTAACATCTGATTGGCACTGACATAATTGCGAAAAAACTGAGCATCGGGTGGAAAGCGATCCGCCTAGTCAAAGACAACTTGTTAGAATTTTAAACCTTTTGCAGTTACAAAAAAAACCTTTAATGCAGGCAAAAAAAGTTTTGGACTCTTCAAGTCGCTCATCTTTTTATCGTTGCCCAGATACCTTTGTAGAAACTGTTCAAGCAACTCCGAGTTATAGGGTCGCATTCCAAGGAACAATTTGTCTTTAAAGCGAAAATATATTTGTCGACACTGGTTGGCTGTGAAGTAGGCAATATATTAGTACAAGTGCTACATTTAGTTTGTCCATACCTGAGTATCCAGAAGCAAAGAGAAGAGCCAAAATGCCACCAGTGCTGGTGCCAGCTACCCAATCAAACAGGTCAACTACCCTTTTGTTAGTCATCATCTCCAGGTAAGCCAAGATCTGAATCAGAATCAATCCTCGAATGCCTCCGCCATCAAGACAAAGAAGTTTGACCTTCTTCTTCTTCGGACTATCGGGTTGCTCGTCACCCTTGGTGAGCTTGTCAATGGCACTTTTCACAACAGTCTCCAACAAGGTCTGATCGTATGTTTTCACGTTACGCAACAGAGTGGCATTCTCTGGAGGTACTCCGTTGTAGGAAAAATCAGGCGCACAGCCTTCAGTGCAGTTAGGTCTCTTGAGCGAACACCGTTTGGCAAAGACAGAGTGAAGGGTGTAGAGAACAGTGGCGTTAGTTGATGTAGAAGTGGCTGCTAGGTGTCTCGCTGACTCTCCACTCGAGTTGAGCACATCCACATTGGCACCAAATACAATCAAGGCCTGCACCAAGCTAATGTCGTTTGCCTAAGTATATCAAAAGCATCACATAAGACTTGCAATTGAATGCAAAGACTCGACCTTACCTTGACTGCTAAGTGAAGAGAAGTGTTGCCATTGGCACCAACCGCGTTGACATCGGCACCGTGGCTGAGAAGTGAAATGACACAATCGAGGTTAACCCGAGTAACCATATTGTGCAAAGCGGTGTCGCCGTGGAAGTTGCGTGCATTCAGGTTGCAGTTCATGTCGATCAGCATCTCGATCACCTCGGCACTTTTGCACCAGTGAAGAGGAGTGCCACCATTTTTCATGTCCTTTACGTTGAGCATGTTCATCACACTTACTCGTTGATCATTCAAATCACACAACTCTTCCCGACTACCCTCGGTGCCACCGTGCTCGCAGATCGAAGCCCCGTTCACATCAGCACCATTCTTGAGTAACTCCTTCACACAGGTAGGCTTGTCATTGAAACAAGCTAAATAGAGAGGAGTGAAGTTGCTTTTGTTCCGTGTGTTGATCAATTCAAACAACGAAACAGAGTCTACTGTTTCGGTAGATTCCGACTCATCGTTCATCGAGTTGCGGGCATTAACAGCTGAACACAAGGTAGAGATAATTTGCTGGTTAGTTTGCGCTGCATAGTGCAAAATGTTGTTCTGCTCATCTTCTACCAGATGCAACTTTGGTGACAAAGCCAGTATAGCTTGAATCACATTCAATCGTTGAGTTTCAATTGCGACATGCAGAGGTGTCTTTCCATTTTCATCCTGCAAGTTGATTATAGGATCAATTTCGTCGAGTTTTGAAGAAACCAATTGTTTAAAGTAATCAACATAACCAAAGTAAGCACAAATGTGAGCCAAGTTCTGTGATGGGTGACTGTTTATGTATTTACACAACTCTTGAAGAACCGATACAGTAATCAAATTAGGAAATTTCTGCACAAAAACCGGCAATTTATCCGACAATCGCAAAAAGTAAATCTGTCCTTCTTCTCCATTTGTCGAACGATAGATACTATGAATAAATCGAAATTGAAATAAGAATCAGTCAAACAAAAAAACAAAATTACCTAAAAGCATTTCGAGATTGATTCTCCTTGTGTAACACAATTTCAAAGTTTTCCTTGCTGGTTTCATTGCTATACGAGTGCAGTATGAGAGAATCTTCCCGAGCTAGAATATCATAGTGAAGATAGTCTTCAATTCGCACCTCAGCCACTGAATAGGTTTCCAGTGCAAAGACGCGAGTCAAGAAGTTATTGGCGAAGGAGAGAAAGGAGGACATTCTTAATATATGTCGACGTAGATCTAGATTCTAGAAGTAGATCTGAATAGAGTTAACATTGGGGATTAGGATTGGAACCCAGCGCAGTGGGTGAAAGCTACACAGCTGGTATGGGTACTACTCGAGTAGAGTGTATGACAAGCCAGTGTGTGTCGGGTGCGGGCGTCGTTCACATCGAGCTAGCTGCTAGCAAGCCAACCAACGTCAGCTGGTCAGGTCGCGTGCGCCTGTTGAGATTGGCGCGCACACCACGCTCTCTCTCTCTCCCTCCTCTTTCACTCTCCCTTTCCCTCTCTCTCACTCTCAACCCTTAAGCCTACTCTTCAACAGGGATTTACCCTTAGAGAAGCAACGTGAACCGTTTGTTCTTCATGTGAAAGTAATGTCAGGTTAAGCGATGAGTGACGGTCAAAGTGACAAAACTGCATTGTCCACCCCACTCCACCACAATTCGTGCTGCGCACATATGCACAATCGAGTACAAACTGGTATCATTTATTGCAAGACAGATATTACTATTAGAATAGCACATTTGAATGAGTCATCTTTCCAAGTATTTTGCCTGACTTAATAGCTAGTAATAACCAGTAAGCATATGCAGTATATGTACATCCATATTATTTTCGAGCTTTTATTATTCAATGAATATTGAAATTATATTGTTATATATAAAGTACATATTTACATTCGAAAGAGTTTACATCAAAGTAAACTTTTGGAGATTTCACAGCAAAAAAATGGTTGGCTATTTAGTGCTAAAATGATAATAAGCTGAACGCTGTTCGAAATAAAGAATCACTAGAGGAGAGTGGACTGGCGGATGGTATCGTGGAGAATGAGATCGACCACCGAATTGAAAGTGTTTTTAATATTAAGCGTGTCAGTGGCAGTGGTAAAGTGACTGAAGAGTGGTTTATTTCCACTAGCCTGAACTATCTTGCGAAAGTTGATCTCAACGAAATGGGCAGCTCGATCAGCATCATAGTCTGGCCCCGAGTACTCCGTAATGAAGTATTTGAGTTGACGATCGGTGAACATTATTTTTTGGCGAAAGAGATCAATTTTGTTTAAAAATAGTATCTATAAAGAAAGGAAAAATAAGCAATGTGAAATGTGATTTGAATTAATTCACAACAAGGCTTACAGTGGTAGTGTCCCGAAAAAAGATGTTATTGGTGATACTTTCAAAGAGTTTGAGACTTTCTCGAAGACGATTCCGATCACAATCCTCCACAAGAGTCATATCGTAGTCGCTGATGGCAACAACGAAGAGCAAGGCTTTGACGTCATCGAAACACTGAATCCATTTACGTCGTTCTGATCGTTGTCCGCCCATATCGATCATACGAATGGTGTATTTAGAGATGCGAAACTCGGTCTCTACCACTCCTATAGTTCGCACTCGTGATTTGAGAACATCACTGGTGTTGGGAACGTACTTTTCCTTCGTAATACGCTCCATATTCTCGAACAAGTATAAAGCCGAGTCATTTAACTCATATTCAAACCCACGAGCTACAGCTTCTCGAACTCCATTGTCTTCCCACAATGTCTTCAACGCGTACTCAAGATGCGGAAACAATACAATGTAGTCGTCAAAGTATTTGGTAGACAACACGAGCTCTTTCGCCAATTCCTTTGAAACCCAATATTAAAATTAAAATTTTAATATAAATGTAATAATGTGAAATGGTACCTTGTTGGTTGGATATTGAAATTTGATGTTGAGCAAACGCATTCCAGCAACCACATACTTCATCGATGACACCAAGTTGTCCAGAATGATGGGCTATTCATATAACAAAGTGAATATTCTCGGTCACCGTTGCAAACATCAGTGAACATACCCTAAATTCAAGCATTTCATCCACACTGTAGCCTTCATTGTGAATTATTTTCATTTGCTTTACCAAAGTACTTTTGCCACTTTCTCCAGTTCCCAAAATTAAAATTTTAAAAACATTCTTTTCATAAGGTTCTTTATAATTTAAAATCTTCTGTTCAAGAACCTTCTCCTTGCGAACTAAGGAATTGATTGCCGAAATTTTATTGGCATGCTTATCCAAATTTGGCATCAGTAAGCAATTGCCCATTTTGAAATTTCTGCAACTTTGGTGTTAATTTCTCAACGGTGAACAGTGAGCTTTACAACATACCTGAGCAAAGGTGCTGATCAAGATGATTTTAACAAATTAAACAATTTAAACAAATTTGAGAAAATTGAAAAATATAAATGCACAACACTTGCTTGCCAGGCTGATGGAAGAAAGTGCAATGGTTTCATCTTATCGCGCCATTTTGGATGTGTGGCCAAGCAGATGGAAGGGGAGAGTAAGTGATCAAGTTCGAAAGTGTGATTGTGGAAAGTCTTCGCATGTGACCAGATAAGAGGTCGGGAAAATCAAGTTTGCACTACCTGTTTGTTCACCTGTTGGCGCGCCTCACGTCTTCACCTGGCGCGACACTTGTGAGCTCGTGTGACTCCCTCCGAAGAAAAGAGCATCTAGGCATCGAGATAGTAGCGAAGAGAAGAGAAGAGCCCACCCGGCACAGTCGACCTCCACTGACGTACTGATCTGATGGCTGACTCGAGCGAGCGAAGCAGTAGCCGAGGGCCCGCGTGTCCTTTTCACACGCCGCCACAGTGCACTGTCCGTGCAAGGTGCTGCCATTTAATTCTACCCTCGGCAACACGCTGAGGCAGAGGCAGAGGGTCGGTGCTCAGGTGTGCTCACTGCCAGTTGATAGGCAGTTCTCACCGGCTCGCACAGCTCGTGCACCTTGCCCTGAGTCGCCCCCCACTGCAGTGCAAACAAACGCGTTCCCACTCCTGACCTTTGCCTGTCTTTGAGAAAATCTTTCTTGGGCTAGCTAGAACTCTAGTAGTTTTTTTCAATGACCCGCAAGGCCATTGTTATCATGACGCGGCACTTTTGGGCAAATCGACCTTGCACTGTGCGACAACTGGTCACGGCTATTCAATCCTTCCTGTCAGTCGAAACTACTCAGTGAGACACATTGACATTTGCGTGCGCGTGCGAATTTGCTCATTCCCCATTTTCGCATAAGCTATGAAAGAAGGCTACTGGCTTAGGAATCATGGCAACATTATTTTTTCAAAGCATATCTCAATTCAGATCTGCAAATCAATACAAAGCAAACATAGAACAAGTATCTATGGTTGGCAATAAGTCATGATTTGAGATCTCTCAATAAGATTGATAAAGCATCTGTTTACTTTCGCAGTTCATTCTGGGTAATCACGAGATTGGAATCGAAAATGTGAGGTCTCGTGAGGCAATTCTCCCGGTGAGCAAGTTTTAATCTTGTGGTCATGATCGGAAATTGATTGGATGTGCTAACGTTGGGCTCTAGCCATGTTGCAGTAGGTTGGAAAACTGGTCTGCGCGGTCACGGCCAGTGGTGCTGATTGGAGCCACTCTGTATCGCTAGGTATCATCACTTTGCTTGGCTGTGCTTCACTTTGACCCTGTGCCGTCGAGCGTGTCCGAGGGTACGAAGGCGATCGATCGATTGATGAAGGCCGTCACTTTCACCCTCGATTCGCCTGACCACTGAGCCCTCGAGGCACATTCCTCACCTAGTCTCTTTCTCCTCCTTTTCTCACCTCTCCTATTTTGCTCTGATCAGGACGTGTTATTTTCCATCACTGCTAATGGTACTGAAGAAGTCATTAGTGATGTAAGGCACTTGATTTAAGTGCAAGTAGAAAAACAACAAATACCATTCATTATTTGAACAGCGCTTTTGAAGACTCACCAATTTGTGTCACATTTACCAAGCACTATCATCGAGCTAGTTACGAGTTCAGATCCTGCATTCTTCTCTTCTTCACTAAGCCTTAGGCTTGCTAGAGAGTCTACGTTAAACGTTTGCAAACTCCCGCTTGGAGCGAGGTCAAGTTTCGGACTGAAAGATAGAGAATCTTTAATTGGTAACAAGTTAGTTATAAGTTACAAGTCTGAACTTGTTTGAAAGTTAACAATAATAATGGGATTGATCATCGTATCAGAAACCGACTAGAAGGGATTGGAGTAAGGCATTGCGCTAAGGCTAAGGCTTCTCAGTTGATCAAATGGGCACAGGGTGAGTCTTGGTCTTGATCGACTTTATTATGCTCTACGCAAAGACTTTGAAGAGTGTGGTGGACTCGGCGAATAAGAAGTGAAGCCCAAGTGTGGGTGCGTCGGTCTCTGAGTTGGCCTCGACGCACACACTGATCACCGCCAAACTCGCACACTCGGTAGTGGTGAAGGTAGGCCATTGAAGGGTCTACGTTGAGCGTGTGTCGTCCCGCGGAATACTCCCACACAAAGTGATTGCCCATTTCCACAGTATACTCAGGCAACACCACACATTTGGAACGTTGTTTGTGTAGGTTAAGTTCTGGCTTTCGTAGAGTCTTGCTTAGAGTCACTAGTTGTCTAGCGAGAATTTTCTCACTCGCACTCTCAGTGCGAATTGTTTCGAGTGAATCGTCTGGATACTGAAGATAGAAGAAGCCATTGCGGAACGAGTAGCCGCCAACCTTGTTGCGGTAGATATGTTGAATGTCGGCGATGAAAGCAGCCAAGTTGCTGTGTCGTTGTGGAATAATAAACTCATCGAGGTCGATGAAAAGTACGTGAGAAAAAGAGTCTACCTTGGCTCGGTAGAGGCAATCGTTGATGGCGGCAAAGATGCCTTCGGTACGTATTTCAGTTTGCGAGCGCACAGGCAGAGACCAGGGTAGAGTGGTAACTACATTTTCGGTAGCGTACATTTGTAGCAGTTGGTCCACTTGCCGTCCAACTGTATGATTATAAAAATAAAAGTGCTCCGCGCCTAGTATTCGATTAAGCTCGATGAATTCGATAAAATTGATTCCTTTGTTGTAGTAATAGTGAAGAGGCTTAATGCAGACTGCCATGCGAACGGCTGATTTGTCTGCTGCTCCTCTGGCCACCGTCAGTGGGTGGATGCCAAGTTGATTGGAAGGCACAAGAGAATCAAGTTGAGCAGTTGGTTGCAGCAATCTACCAAAGGACCATTGCAAGGGAAGACTCATGATAGAGAGGTTATATTCGGCAAAAGTAGTGTGAATGCCATCACTACTGATGCTATTACGAATTACTTTCTTCGGAAGTGGACAGTAGATGAAAAATGCACTGAATTTAAGATTCCAATGCTCACGAATGGCTTTCATTTTGCCTTCGCGAAATATTCGCTGGTGGGACATGGCGGTGTTATAGCTACAGATTACTTTTTCCTTGTTTAACAACTGGGTTACAGCGATGACTCTTACAAAGTAGTCGGTATTATCTAGACTAGGGTCAACATCGGGATATGGATGTAGGTTTGAGCGATTGTAGCAATCGATGTAAGCCGAAAATACATAGAACCGGTGTTTGGATGAGCGTACAGGATGCCAGTGGTCGAGTGAGCTTGACCAGATCTCATCTTGTGATTGAGTATCACCGGTAGCGTTGTACTCTTCATATTCAGGCCATTCAGTGTTAGAAAGGTCTAGTGCTGTTAACTTGTCCCATTTGTTATGTTGGGCAGTAATGATAATTTGTACTACCACTATCATCGATAGACTGAAACTGGTGACCAGCACAAAAAAGATAAGCCAGATGGTGGACATTGGACGTCGAGTGGTTGGATGGGAGGCCACTCGACGATTACGTGTCGATGTCAATCGTGATGTTACATGGTCTTCTCCCATTCCGCCTCCTCTCATCGTTACTTTAACTTTAAGTTAAAGTAAAAGAGTCACTTGGAAGTTTTGCGGTTAGAACCGTTGCTATGGCGTTTCATGCCATTACAAAAATTCTATATTGTAAAAATCAAATAAAAGTATATTATATGCTAGAAGCACTGCCAACAGTCACAGATTTAATTGTCGGTTTGATTCAAGTTGAGCATAGGCAAAAACAAACATTAAACAAATCACCAAAAAGTTACTAGTTGTCACCAGGTTTACTTGGTGTTACCAAAAAGAGTCCCGATGCTCGGAGTGATGGTAAGCGTACCCATTGGCTGACACAGGCATCGAGCGGACTGGGATAGCCCAGAAGTGAGCCCCACTTGGCAACGGTGCGCGCTCACAGCGGATTCTTTCTTCTTCCATCAATAAGTGATGTCGCGTTCGAAGCATAAACAAGATTATGCTTAATAATTCATTGTCTAAAGAATCCAATATTGATTATCACAGAAGTCAACCACTCACTGGTTGCCCGAGCAGTTGGTGGCACTGTCGGACGCGGAGTGGAGTAATGCGGTACTCGGCACTGCCCGACCCCAGCTCGGCACATGTGCAATGCTTCCTTCACTGCACCATTTCTCCAGAGGCTCGTTCCACTTTGCTCTTCAATAGTTGCATTTTCCTTCACTAGGTGGCACACCATTTTTGTTTTATCATTATATAAAATGTCTATTTGCAATACGATTCCAATAAGAAGTGTTGCAGTGTTACTTCAAATTTACATAGAAAAGTGAGAAACAAAGAGAGAAGTAGACAGTATTCGATTTATGCATTGGGAAAGCTATACTGCTTACAGTGGCTTGGTGAAAAGTTAAACAAGTAAAACTTGAAGCACCACTGTGTTTTGTCTGAAAAATTATGTGGATGCTAAACCGAGGCACAATTTCGTGACTGATCTACTAGGATCGTCCATAAATGCGATGGGATAATCCCGGTGAGAAAGATTAAGCTAAACAAGGTTGAAATTCAAAAAAAAATAAAAAACCTAAACTCAAAAATATTTACAAAAAATTTAAAAAGTTAAAATGATTTTCAGTTTTTTTCTCATACTTAAGAATGAGTGTTAAAAACATTAAAGCTTTGTACCCAATATAGTCAGGAAAGAACAGTCGCATAGATTGGGCTAACTTTTTGCGTATTTAACAAATGATGTGTAAAACTCTTAAATAGTGGATTATGGAAATAAAGGTGTATCAAACAAAACTATAATATTAAGGTACACGAAAACAAAACTATGGATATACAAAAAAAAACACGCATGAAAATGATACATAATTGAAATAAATATAAAAAATAATAAATAAAAACAATAAGAAAGTTAAACAAGTATGAAAGAGAAAGAGAAAGAGACTTGTAAGATTTAGATTTAGATTGAAATTTGAGTCTTTAGATTAAATTTTGCCCTTTTATTTGTGCTAATCAATTGATTTTTTTACTTTAACCCTTTCGATTCCAAAGATTATCAGTAAAAGATAAGCCTTATATCGCTAATTGAATGAGCGGGTCACATACATCCCGATAGCGCCTTTGGGAGTGAAAGGGTTAAAACCAAAGCTTGATTATTCTATATGATTATACGATACTGAGTAGTTTTTGGATTTTGTAACTCTCATAAACATATAATGAGACTTACTTTCAAATGAGTGTGACACTTTATTCAGAGGTATTCCAGAAGTCTGAATAATTTTGAGTTAAATCTGGTAATGAATTGAACATGCATGGCAAATTTTATTATAATTATGACTCTAAACTTAACCAGCATTTGTGTTCGAGAACTTTCTCATACACTGATTTGTGTTACTGGTATTGAATGTGGCCGCAACACAAACCAGTGTATAAGAAAGTTCCGGACAAAAATGCTGGTTAAGTTTAGAGTCATATTATAATATTTTACTTGTTATAAGATCTGATGTTACTTGTGACTAACTTATTACTCAAACCAATTTTTTTCAATGACTTTTTTGGTAACTCTTTTAGGTTATTAGCTTTGTTTTTGAAAATATTAATGTTACACATAAATTATGTAAAAACAATTCTTGAAGATATAGTGTTATCGTCTTTACCATGTTGTTATTATTTCTTGTGAAGTGAGAAATATGCAAGTAAAACGCGCAAACTAAAAATATACGAAAACATTAGTAATTTTATAGTAATGAATAATTTATTTGATAAACTAATGCAAAAGCGCTCTTGAAAAGGTTTTCTTTTTATTTAATTTTTTAAAATATTAGTTTAAAGTTATAGATTTGTCAGAATGCAGTTTCACCAGAATGTGCAAAATCTGTACCCTTTACAACTAGTCGAGCAACTACTGAAATTGCTCGTACAAATTAGGTTCTTATTTTTTTATTTTTGGAAACTTTTAAACCAAATATAATTATAGATAACTTTATGATTTTTTTAATTACAGAAAATATATTTAAAAATATATAACAAAGTTATATCTGTTACCCGCAAAACGCGAAATGACTAAGCAAAAATGATTGTCAAAACCCAAACTGGCAAAACGTATTTGATATACAATTGTTTAAAAATATAATTAAAGTACGTTTTGCTTAGGCATTTCGCAATTTGCCGGTAACATATCTAAACAATTTTTCTGGAAAATTGCGCAAATATTTTAAGGCTATATTTAAGTAGTAGACTCCAAACGATAAGTGTTTTTGAGGGGCTCATATTGAAAAAATAGTGTGTTGAGAACTTCCTATCGAAGTCAATAGTGGCGCTAATCACTGTTTTTCGTAAATACGTCTAGACAATCACTTTTTCTTGATATCGCGTTTAAACTTTGTCATAAACATCATTAGCACTGATTTCTATAGGAATTTTCATAACTCATAGTCCAAATTCTCTTCTTATTTATTTAATAATCTGTTGTTCAAATTCAAATACATTATTTTTGTCTTATGATTAATTTAGGACGTGGGCATTTTTAGTAGAAAATATGACATGATCCAAACTGTAGATGTAAAGAAGATTCACTGTAGACTAGGACTATGTACCGAGATCTAGGCATATAATTGAGTAGAAACTGACTTGCTGAATAGGAAACTAAGAAAATTCGGGAGACTGAAATAAACCTTTTAAAATTAGCACTAACGAATGATTATGAGACAAGATGTGTAAATTGGAGAGTTCTAGGGTTTAACAAAATCTGAGATAATTGGAACTCACTTTGCAAAATCGAGGTCACCTATTCTACTGCATACCACACATGCAAATATAACATTCAAGTGACACCATTTGGTAAAATTTGACAAAACAGACATATAGAGCAACAAAAAACTGAATGTTAAATCGAAACAGTTAAACATGGATTGATTGGTTTGGCAAACAAGCCATCCGCGAGAGCGAGGCAGGGAGGTGGAGCAAGTGGGACGCCTAAGTGAAGTGGTGCCGCTCTGAGGGTGCACTGTGCACTCTGTGGGCCAGCCTGCACCGCGCGGCAAGCTCTAATCCTCGGCTCGGTTCCGGATCACACTGTGCAAGACATCGACCATGACCAACTGTGTCTTCAGTGCTTTCCTGCCGATGGCACCGAACAGTGCTCACTCCTACTGAGATCTCACTTATCTCATTCATCTATTCACTGCCATATACGCGGGCACGATGGCTTCTCATGGCAGATTGGTCGGACTGTGGCTTCTCATCTGTGCTGTTCGTCTCGATGCATGGTCCTTCACAGGTGACATCATCAACTCGGACAACTCTTTCTTTAACTTGGTAAGTGAAATTGGCATTAATTGCAATTTCTTCCCCTTCACATGCTGCTTTGCGGCAATGAATTCACTTAATGTGTTTAGGACAACTCAAATTCTATATTTTTCCTTCTAAATTTGACAACCTGAGCTTCTTGTTCAGTTTTAGGTTTTTAATAACAGCGGTATTATATGGAATTAAGGTAATAAAAAGCAATAGATTGCATGATTGTTCTTAACGTGCGCCACTGCACCCGACTGGGGGCTAAACCTGCTTATCGCATTTTATAGAGTCATTGGTGAGTGAAATTGCAGCAAATTATTTTGAATCCCAATTTCACAAGCAATTCGGTTTCTAAAATATAAATTAAATGTATTTGTTTTTTCCCGATTATTCTATTTGAATCGAGTTAATCAATTAGCGAATTGCTCCAATAATAGAGTTAATCCAGCATTTGATGCTTTTTGTGATGGCCAGCTGTGCCACTCGATCAATTCTGATGGTTAATTAGAAAAGTTTCTCTTGATGTTATCACTTGATATGCCAAGTGGGCTCACTGTCTCCTGGCGACTAGACCACAGCAACTCCGCGCAAAATTCAATTTGCAAGTTAGTCGTTGGTTTTATTTATCAATGAACAAACATTACTGGCACCTCTGATGACTGACAATTGATGCTCAACACAAGCTGGTGGATAGCAGCTGTGTTAGTATTTTCTTCTATTGTCTTATGTCGGCAACAATTCAAACAGTGAAACAAACAGCAAATATAATTTGACCGGTTTACTTGAAACATTTGCTCGGGGAGAAATGATTGATACATTTGGTGCCAATGTGTGCAGTACGATTCTTGAACTAGAATGCAAAAGTTGCAACAATAGAAAGTAAAAGAGAGAGAGAGAGAGAGAGAGAGAGAGAGAGAGAGTCAATCTTAATCTAGCTGCATTAGAAAGTGATTAATCACAGGGTTTGGAGGAATGACCGAGGTAGATGGCGAGTTGACTGGGTGCCGATCGCACTGACCGCGGGAGCCTCGGGTGGGCTCGAGTCCACTCGTCAAGTGAGCCTTGCTGGTAACTCGATTCGCCATAGTCAGTCACCGACGGCATTCGCACTCGGTTGGCAACTCGGGTGATGTGCAACGCTATTCGGTTACACGTGCACGCATCTCACCAACTGCCAGTGGCAATTAGGATTCAAACAGGCCCACTGCGGCGAGTTGTCTTTGCGCTGTCTGGCTAGCCAATATCGTCCATCCATTATCATCGATTAAAGCAAAACAGCTTCATCTTGGTCACGTAGCACTGCCAGCTCCCAAATTAAGAATTTCGAGTCGAGCAAAGGAGACAAATGTTGACAGTTATAATTTGCTGTCGACACCAGCAGAATACCAATTCAGCATTGAATGTGAGAAGGAACGCGCTCAAGCCGTGGCTGAGGTTGGTGAGAGGGGACAAGACAAGTGCGACACACCCCCTGTGCCAAGGGACGAGCCTTGCTCACTTCCGGTGGATCATTAGCTTCCTTGAAGCGGTCACATTAAAGTTCAATTGACACAGCACACCGACTTGCATTGATCCTTGTTGCCACGCTCGATCAAACCAAGCGAGACGTGGCGTTGAGTAGAATCGAGAATTCTCGGCACGCGTCTTATTTCGAGTCGATATTGTTTTTTGATTCGATCACTTCATTGATTCGATTCTTTTCTCAACAAAACTTAATCATTAATCTATTGCAACTTTTACTATTCAAAAGCCGTTTTGTTGGTTGTTTGAGTTCAATATTAGTTGCTACACAGTATTGCACAGCGACGATAGGGTCGCAGTGACAGGAAGAGTATTGAACAATTGCATTGCCCAGTGGTCTGTTGTATCCAATCAACTACTTCTCGATCGCTCTTTTTGGGTTTGATTTATTTTGGCTCCTCACAAAGTAATTAAACACTACACTACACTACACTCGAACAATGCAATACTGTGTGCGCTAACAATCGATAGCCAATTTAAAACGATATAGACTCATTACCAAAAGGAGCTAATATGTTTTGATTATCAATCTAGAACTTGGCTTATTGTTGTAACCTTGATATGGTATTGGAACTAAATTTAAAATAATAATTTAATTAAAAGGGTTTATCCAATGAAGGATCTGGAGAAGGAAACGAAGTGAACTTAGTGAAAGATGCTGCCAGTACTGCAGTGAACATCAACGTAAGCGTGCTTCGCTAATGCTTGTTTGACTTTGCTTCATTTCGATTGGTTTGTTTTGATTATCCACACACACACAGGAAGATGGCCAAAGCGAATGGAAACAAGGAGCAGCAAAAAGTACGTTAGAATTGAAACAGTAGAAAGCTAATCTGGTTGTATTGCAGCTGCCGGGCCTGGAGATGACACTGGTGATGTAAACATTGGCAGCACTGCCAAATGCTGATTGCACGGGCAGCGCATATTTTGACTGGGAATCACTCGAGTTTTTTTTATTTGTTAGTTCAACGAGGAAGACAAACGAGTGAGCGGCGTCACAGGCCAAAAGGTCGGTTGATGTAGTGATGAGATGAGCATTATTCTTACCTTCCACTTCAGTACCAATGCGCTAGCGGCGTTGACTCATGTACATGCAGTTGCAACTTTACTCAAATCATTTTTGAGTATGGCGACCTTCTTCGAGGACCTAAGGGAGATATGGGACCACGAGGACCTGCGGGACCGATTGGTTTGCCGGGTCCGCCGGGATTACCTGGTTTGCCAGTGATTGGTGCCTTTAACCAAAAAATTAATTGCATCTTGTGTTAGCTTCATTTGATCGGCGCAATATGTTTGAGGTTTGATCTATATATAAAAAATAAGAATTTGTAGAATGACTATGACAATGACTGGACAGAGTGACAGCGCGTTTATCGACCCTTCCATCACCTACATGACGGGTCGAATTGGAGAACCAGGACCGCCGGGACCTAGAGGACTTCCAGGTCATAAGGGTGAAAAGGTTTTACTTGGATGCATTTATAGTGCAAAATTTATCAGAAACATTTCTGTAGGGAGAACCCGGAATTGGTATCAAAGGTGATCCTGGTGAACGAGGCAAACGTGGTAAAACTGGTAAGCCACAATATTTTTCATTCTTTTTTTACATCTTACATCTTATCTAGGCAAACCTGGTGTAAGAGGACTTCCCGGACCTCCTGGTCTTTCTGGATTGCCTGGGGCTAAGGGTGACTCAGTTAAACTTTCGGAGATAAAGAGAGTTGTGGTAATATAACGAATATCTTGGCAGTTGTTAGTATCATCTTGTGATTGACTCATTTGTTCGAAAAGATGGAAAATGGAATCAAGGGGGCAAAGGGTGAGCCAGGCCCTCCCGGACCTCCTGGGCCACCTGCACCAGTAATCTACGAGAATTGGCCAGAGTCTTCGCTAAGATCAAGACGTACGTTGAAAAGTGCTTCTCTATACATCATTAATGAATCACTTCTCTAGATTACCGGGCCAAGAACAGTGGAGACGAATCAGGTTTGTATACCATTTGTAAAGCTGGTGAGGCTCATGTTGTGCTTCGATTAACATTCTCAGCAGGCAGTCAGTCCAAGGTGGCTGATTTGGTGAGTGATGTTTTAGCACGTGCTTAGTTTTACTAACACTACTTTGAAAATTACAGACCCTTGTTTTCAATACTATCGACGAGCTTCAAGCAGCCACTCAATCAAATCGCGAGGGTACCTTGGCTTTTGTGAGCAGTGAACAAGCGCTGATGATCCGCATCAAAAGTGGATGGCAGTACGTCTCGGTTAGTAGTTAATAGCTCGAAAATTTACACAAAATCAATCACGGTTATTTTATCTCATTTTAGCTTGGTCGAATTCTCACTGCTCCCGAAAACGTTTTATTAGAGAAAGTAAGTTGTGGCCAAAGAAAATAAGTAAATGCCTTTTCAACTCTAAGCCATACGATTAGTACAACAAATATAACAGGAAGTTTGGTTATGGTGCTGCATTGACTCGATCTATTTCAATAAAATATAGGTCACCATTGATGGAACCACCGCCGAACCACCTTCAGGAGACACTGATCTCAACTCAGCCCTTGATTTTGGTCGAGTAAGTTACTTCTAACCACTATGTTGAATTTAATAATTACCGAGTGTCCGTTGCAGATTATTCCTCATGAGCGAAAGGTACTTTACTTAAGATAGGAGAAGAAAAAATATGTGTTCACTAACCATACTGAAATACTTGACGTGACTAGCTGCGTTTGGCGGCATTAAACCAGCCTTTCTCTGGCGATATGCACGGAGTGCGCGGTGCCGATTACGAATGTTTCCGTCAGTCACGCCGAGCCAACCTCAAGGGCACTTTCCGCGCCTTGGTAGCTTCACGCGTTCAAAACCTTCAGAGTATTGTTCGGCACAAGGATTCGAAACTTCCAGTGGTCAATCTGAAGGTCAGTATATTAATGTACCAGTTCAGAATATAAGAAATAATATGGCATTCTGCAAACTGTTGGCAAAGATTTTTTATCAATAGTTTAGTCGAAACAATAGGGAGTTATCTACTTCGATTATCACGGTTTTGACAAAATATTGAATATATCGTAAACTTTTAGGACGAAATTCTATTCAACTCGTGGCATGACATATTTGCCGGATCAGGCGCACCGTTTCCCTATCCGCCCAAAATCTACAGCTTTGACGGAAGAAACATCTTGACAGATTCTACTTGGTAAGTGGAGTTATTGGTGATCAAGCTAACCAAGCTATTTCGATCGGTGGTAGGCCGCAAAAGTTGATGTGGCACGGGGCGGACAAGAATGGCGTGCGCAACACTGATGCCTACTGCGAGGGGTGGGGCTCGAGTTCCATGTCGCGCATGGGAGTGGCCAGCAATCTACTGCGTGGCAAACTGCTTGACCAAGAGCAGTACTCGTGCAACAACGCATTCGCCGTGTTGTGCATCGAGGTGAGCACCGAGCAAGGCACCGGACGACACCGACGCGACGATCGCCACTAGACTATACCTTTTGATACCAATTTTATCTTTTTCTATTGATTTACCTCTTCGATGATGCCACTGATCTAGATGTGTAATACTCATTTTTAAGAATATATTTATATTATTAATATTAATAAAATTACCAAATAGAATGGCTAGATGTTTAGTCGACAAAAAAAAGTTAGTTTACAGTTTGAGTTTGAGTCGAGTTATAAAAAAGAAAAAAACAAAAGTTTTACAAAAAAACTTGGAAAATATATATAGAATATGTAGAAAAATGAGTTTCAGAACTTGTGATGAGTTTGGTGAAAAAATATATAATTTTTGTGTATAAAATAAAATAGAAAATAAATACGGTAAGTAAAAATCATCACAGATAAACAAAAGAAGAAAGAAAACAGAATACAAATTTCTAAAAATGTGAAACAAAAAACTTGTATGGCAAAAGAAAATGCACTGTTAAGTAGAACTTGAGAAAATGAAAGTTTTGCCTGTCAGTGAGCCCTTCTACGGAACTTGTACCTGAATCGAGCAAACAATCGCCTACTCAGTAACACCTAGAAAGTGTAAAAATAACACAGAATAAACATTAAATAAACTGTGTGCTAAGACCTTCGTTAAGCAGGGAAAGTTAGTCTAAGGATCGACTAGATTAATCAAACATATCATTGAGGCATAGGATGCCCAGTAGCATAGATTAAAATATATAAAATGATAGCTGCCGAGTGAAGTTGCAAGGTATGAGGAACGCTAAGCACAACAATAGAATCATCATTCGCACAAGCAGACTTGGAATACATGCACACATGTTTAAGCTCAGTAGCGAGATAGTTGGAATGACTGCAAATGATGCGTTAGTAGTGGCCGGCAGTTGGAATCACTTTAGCGTAGCACGAAACAGTCGACCTTCTCTTACTTTTTGCTGCTCCTTGCGATCTTTTTCAATCAGCTGCTTGAATTCCTTAATCTTCTTCTTGATAATCGAACGGTCGGCGCTGTTAATCACGCCTAATGCCTAATCCAAGCAAACTTGATTATTAGTCATAAACAGTCATATATGACAAAGACAAACCTTGAGTTGCGCACTATCGAGTTGAATAAAACGAACACCGGTTATGTTATCATCTTGGAAACGCTTGGCGTAGGAAGCAAGCTGAATGTGCCGCAAAAAGTCTGCGACATCGAGCACACTCCAGTCGGTGACTGCCAACGAGTTGGGAAATGAACTGAGTACGGGCAACGAGTGTTGCTGGTAGGCCAAAGCTGGATCAGACTCATTGGCTGATTGACTCATACGAGCTACTTCAGGAAAACTAATTGAAAGTAATTCCTCTTGATCTACTGGCGAACCTATTGAACTGGAAGACGAAGAAGATAAGATAGAAACTTGTAGCTCTGCAGCTGGTTTGATTGGCAAAGAAATGGTCGGTGAGATGAATCGAGCACTTGGAATGGGAGAATCTAGTTTGCCAAAAGAAGTTGAAGTCGTTTCTACATCGGGTGGACTTGAAGAAAACTGTCGCGGTGGAGTGAGATCAAGGCGATCGTTGCAGACAGCGTGGCCGTTTGTGCTAGCTCGAGAATTACTCGGCGAACCTGTGGACTTTGCCAAATAGACAGCTGCAGCAGCTTGGGAAAGAATTTTAGCCGTTGTCCGAGCCGGAGAAGAAACTGCCAGTGATGGTTTGGCCAACTCTTCACTTACAGTCTCGCTCGGTTGTGGAAGCACAGTTGCAGAGTTATTCTCTGACCCAATGCCAGAGTCTAACGAAGTACAGTTTTTGCGAATCAAATTGATCGAGGGAGGTTGTCGATTAGCTAGACTGCCACGCGACACCAAGCCAGCTTTTTGCTTTGAAAATGACACATCCAACAACGACTTGGATTGAATCTGGTCTGCTGCTTCGGTGAAAGACTTCAAAGTGTCGTCAGTGGCAATCTCATCCTCGCCGCCATCTGGAAAGTCTGCGGAATCCTCTAGAGTGTCTTGCTTAGCCAACTTCTCCTGAGCCCCACTTTCACTCGAAACCAATATTGAAACTGATTCATTAGGTGAGGTTGCATTTTGCATAGCCAAGTGATAATTTCGCTGATAGTCAAGTAGTTTGCGTTCCAAGAGAATAATTTTGTCTTTCATTGTGCGAATAAGAGCTGACGACTCTTGTTTCTCCTCTTCAGAGAGATGTTTGTAGTAGTTCTCTTTCTGTTGCAACTCATGCTCTTTTTGTTGCAACTCTTTCACAATTCGTTTAGCTTTTAAATATTTCTTTTCCAGCAAACTGTACTGCTGCTTAAATTCATTAAACAAAGAATTCTTCTGATCTAATTCTTTTTGAAGTGAAACAATCTCAGCTTCCTTTTCCTTGGTCTTCACGAGTTCATCCTCCAACTGCTTTTGCAGTTCTCTAATTTTGAGGTCTGACTTGTGTTTAATCTTGAGAATTTCGTCCGTGAGGGAAGAGCTCTTGGATTGCCACTCAATAATGTTGCGCTTAAGCATGTCAATGTCGCGAAGAGATTGTAAGTGTTGCTGCTGCGAGTACTGAGCCGGAGACATAGAGACACACTCGACAGAGGGTCGCGAAGCCTGAGGTGGCAAGTGATTTGCAGCTTGTGCAGGTAGACACCCGTTCTCTCGATTAGTGCTCTGATGAACGTAGTCATCATAGTCCACTTCAGGTTCAGGCTCTTCCAAGCTGTCAATTTTGTCCTCCTCCTCCCCCATTTGGTTGCTGTATTCCATAAGTAGTTGCTGTTGCTGCTGCTCTGATTGGATCGACTGCGAGATCAATTGAGCAATTTCACTGTTTTCTGGATCGCGCTCGCGACCAATGAGAAAGTGAACCGCACCGCTGGTTGAACGCAGTACCGAAGCAGCGTACGATTGTGTCACACCAACCAAAGATTTGCCATCCACTTCAATGATCTGATCGTTTGGTTGAATTCTAAAGCAATGATAGAAACCCAGTTAAAATTAAGAGTTAGAACTATCTCAACACTCACCTTCCATCTCGTGCCACAGGCCCTCCCTCAGTAATAGTCTTGACAAAGATACCAAGTTTTTCAATACCGGCATCAGCGCCAACTCCCATTCTGTAAATTATCAATTAGAAAAGACTTGCAAAAAGACGAGCATACGTACCCAATAATACTGAAACCGAGTCCTTCATCACCTTTGAGAATATCGACTGGAAAAATGTCCATCTTCTCAATTCTTTTCTCGAGTTCATATTCAGCTGAAGCCACCACGGGATCAAAGTCTTCGTTGCGTCGATCGTATTCAGAAGCCGAGTAAGTCATGAACACCTTAATAGGCTCAGAACTGAAGCGAACTTTGGTATTACGCTTTCTTTGGGGCAACACTTGACCTATATCAAGATCGTACTGTTCTGATAAATGTTGGTCACCAGTCAAAAATTCTTCATCTTCTTCTGATGGAATGCCAGGAGCTTCCATGTACAATTCGCCGTCTGGGCGAACATAAAATGGCAAATTGTCAATGTAAACTAGACGGCTTGAAGACTGGTCAGAGACTTGGCTAGTTGCTTGTTGGTCAATTTGAGGTTCACACTGAACAGCTAAGTCAAGCTCATCTGCTTTTTGCTTGACAGGCTGTGTGTGCTCAATGCCACGTTGTCTATCTTCAGGCCAGGCTTGACTGCTAAGAAGACGAGCTGCTTCTTCCTCGGTCATCATCTCTACACTACTGAGACATTCATCCAAGTTAATGTTGTCAGGAATTCCCGAGGTATCACAACTACTAAGATCTGGCAGTTGTGACGAACCGTTTGAGATCTGTGATACAATCTGATCGAGTAATTCTTCTTTGGCTTGTTGTATCTTGTTGCTGTTTACTTCACTTGATCCAGTGCTTTCAAGCTTAGAGAGTAACTTTTTCGTTTCATAATTTTGGTTTTCTCCGTGCTGTGGCTCATGATTGTTTACAAAACGGTTTCTGACTTCTTTAACAAAAATTTTATTCTCGGTCTCACTTTCTGGAGCAATCTTAGGTTCTGTGTGTCCATTAGTCTCACAAGTCGTTTCTTGTGCAATTGATGATAATTCTCCTGACGAGTGTGACGTTTTGGGAGCCACAGCTTTTGCGTCACTGCAACTATCCAAGCTACCGTTCGACAGTTGTCTTGGACTGAGCTGAAAATCGGTGGACTGCAATCGCTCAAAGACTGCTCTGGCAGTATTGAATCGTGATACTCGACTCTCAGAACGATGCAGAACAGATGGTAAGGTGGGGGACTTTTGCCCGTTCACGGTGCCATTTGTGGTGGGTTTTTTAATTTCTTTTGGAATGGAATGCATCTTGCTGGCTGGTTGACTAGCCTTTTCTTTCGGGTGTGCAATTCCATTCTGGTTGACACTTGCGCTCCCAGCCGAGCTTCCTTTCTCAAACATTTTCCTCCGATCTAACGTTGTCTTCGAGTTATTGGTATTCTCATGGGTACCATTGCTTAAGGGCAACTCTTCACTGGACTTACTTTTTTCAATCTCGCTAATTTTGGATTCGCTTTTGTGCAAGCCATTGATATTATTGATTTTGGTGACTGGCTTGGCAACAGAAGGTACCGGTTTTGTTTTCGCATGTCCATTCGTTTTCTCTTCACCTGAGCCATTACTCAAGTTAGGTAAGCTATCACGCTTATTAAGACGCGATAGATTTGAGCAGCTATTAAAAGTTGGTTGTGATGAAACATTGGTTGACTTGGTTTCATTAACCGACACTAAACTACTAGATTTTTGTGGCAGTTGACGTTTGGTGACGTTAAGCGATACATTTGCTGATACATTTGACTCTGAGTTTTGGGGAGACATCGATTGAAATAAATTGGCAATTTGGCTCACTTTGGTTCCAAGCTTTCTCACTGCAGGAGTCGAACCGCCGTTGCATGGAACCGAGTTGCTGCGAGCAAATGAGTTGCGCAGCGATTCACCTTTGGTCTCAAAGGTCTGCTTGAGCGAGTTGATTAGTTGTGGCTTGCGCTCGGCAAGACTGGTGCCACTCTCGATGGAGCACATCGTGCTAGGCCCACTGGTAGGTCTGGTTAGTTCTTTCCAACCGGTGCGTGACCGGCTGGCTGCAAGAATCTCCGCGCGCACATTGGCCATTCGTGGCGGCCTTGCAAAAGTGCTGCCGCGCGATGGTGCCTCCAGACACAGACTCACATGGCAAAAAAAAGTGGGAGCCGAGATGCACTGCGATAACGCACACCAACTATTCTCAGCTTGCTTAACGGTGGTCTAATTGAAGCGACGCCACGATGACAGCGAACATTAGCAGTGGCTTTCTAAAAATATATAATAAGCACAACAATACACAAAATTAGTTATATATTGTCACATGCCAGGTCACTTGCAATCGTCACACGACCAAGGTTGTCTTATGCGAGATAGATACAATTATGATTATAAAAACTTGACTTGATCTTAGCGAGTTTACTCTAGCAAATCGGCTCTCCTTAGTTGCATTCTAGTCACAAGTATAAGTGTTTACTGTGTTGCCGGAGTAAGTCAAACCAAATAGTAACGGCGCACTCATCACTTGAGATAATTGTTGTCCTCACATCGCACTTGACTCAATATTATCAAAAGATATCTGGTAGATAGGAATTAGAACACATATACTACAATTTAACCAATGACCGTTGATAATTGAAATCGATCTATTACCGATTGCACTTGTGTTGATGTAAAACAAGGTTAATCAGCTTAAAAGCACAATACCCTGACAGATAGCAGTTAGCAACGACGCACAAACTTTCACAGGTAAACAGTCATCGGATATATATATATCAAATGTTTATATAATCGAAAAATGAAATCATGATGGAGTCGGAAGTATGGAATGTACGGCACCCGACAGAAGCAGACAGTGGTGTGCTTGGTGCGATCAACGATCAATGTAGATGATTTTGCATAATGTCAAGCAAGCCGGCAGTGATCTTGCCGTCTCGCCATCACAATCATCGTCCCTGTGTAATCTGATGGAGAACAGTGTGTTGTCACAGGGTAACCCAACACTATGCGCCCATGAACGGCACGTAGCACACTAGCTGGGTTGGGTGCAGCGGTTTTCAACCGTTTTTAGTGACTGATATCTACCAGAAAGACTGAAATGTCAAAGCGCATTGTTGCCGGTATAGAAGTTTCGTTTTGGGCAAAGCAGTAGTTGTCTTTTGTATAGGGTTAGTTTTTTAAATTTCTTACATTTTCACTTTATTAAGCTAAAGACTGATATGTACATATCCTTCCACAACGATTTCCAACAGCATAAACTGATATCACATATCAGT
>WURS02422810.1:0-16646 GCA_011762765.2 Rhinocypha anisoptera
TTCGCCAATCCATTGTGACGTCACTCAACTTTAGTGTCCCGGGTGACACATCCCCGGTGGGGGCCTCACGCTCTTGAGACTATTTCGCGCACCCCTCCCCCTGGCGGAGGCCACGGCCAGAAATACAAAATATCTGCGTTCGCTCCTCCATCTCGAGACGACTTTGGAACGAATAAATTATCACCACTCGGCACTTGATCTAAAGAGCATTTGGAACTCCGATCGACCGTCTATGACAAGACCCCGAATGTTTCCCAATGTCCAATAAGAAAGGAAAATTTGATGAATCCGTAAAAAGTTTAGTTTCCAAACGAACGCGAGTCCTCGCAAGTCCTTAAGAGAGTTGTGAAAATAAAACTAATTTCGGAAGGATACATGTACACCCATCTGTGTCCGGTGTAACGTGTCATCGAAAAGTCGTAACTTGTGGATTTTCCTTGATTTTACAGTCAAACTTTATTAATTGGATCTAGCATAATTCCAATTTTTCTTAATTCGATTTTTTATAAATTTTGAATCCTGTAAACATTTGGATTTTAATTCGAAATTTCCACAGTTAATTGTTTCCTCCTCCCAATTTTTCCACGTCGAATCACGACGTAGGTTTGACTGTGGCTGTTCCAACACGACGACAAAGAGCAATTACTTGAAAACCTAAACGAATCCCTCTCCAAATTCCTAATGTCATCTTAAATGTCCATCTCACGATCAAAGACAAGAGAGGAAATACTGGATTAGGCGTCGTCGCTTTGATCCGCATAATTGAGTGAACGTTAGACAAAGTTTCGATGACTCATTATTCTCTCTGAAAAGCGTCGTGAACAATTTTTTCGGTGACTATTCGATAATAAATAGTTAAATGATGTCGGCCACTGAATCAGAGTTAGTGGAATTATTTCCTATAGATGAAAACGAAAGGTTCTAAATAAATTCATCACATGACCTTATCATAAAGCATAACTACGATGGTGAAAAATAAAATTCAGGAAATTTACTTCTGTTTTCACTTATCGTTGATTCTAAATCACAAAATCCTGGCAAACAAAATCTTCATCTCAAGGAAAACCCGCAGGGATCTTTCCGTAACTCAGAGATCCCTTGCACGTTGGACTTTTTACTCACTCATTCCCTTTCCTGTAACCACCTCGACATATCCTCACCCGTGTCATACATTATCTCTGCGGTCGGAATTTTGTCCGAAAGCTGATTGATTGTAGTCATTAGTCTATTGTTTTCATCGTGTGTTTTTGTTTTGATACTTAGTGTTAGGGTCTATTTATTTTATTCTTTAAACCTGTTTTGTTTTTATTTTTTTAGTTCAATTTCCATTGTATTTTTCTCTGTTTTTAATATTATACATTTTTCTTAATAATTCAATGTAAGGCCATTATTGGTTGTTTTTTAAAATTATTTATAATAAATAAATGAATAAAAATATTTCAAAGCACAATTAGTTTTTCTTTGGTACCTCTGTCATCCCAAAAGATTTCAGCAAATTTCCACAAATAAATTGGGTACACGAATTGGTTAACGAACCTCCGACAGAAAGGAAAATTAAGGTGAATTTGCAAATTCTTCTTTGAATGAATCACTGAACGCAAGCCGGATTGTCATTACCTCTTCCTATTCTCAATCCACCTAGTGAATTTAGCATATAGCTGTGTACAATTTCAATTATTTTAAAATGATGAAGGGTAATCTACCGGTTAAGGTAGGTTATCGATGGGGCTGAGCTTAGGTTGGCCGAATATCATCTAACTATAATCCCTCTTCAAATCTGCATACTTCCTACCCCCTATCATTCTGTCCAGAATCCCTATTCTCTTCCTACCCCTACCCCGCTTACCCAACATTCTGCCAACACACTTACCCAACATAATCTGTAAACTTCCATTAAAGAGCTCCCAGTCATATGACAATTTCTTATGAGATGCCTCCAGTCTACTTCTATGCTCTGCAATACTTCATTTTATAAGAAATAAGTGTTAGATAAATAGTAAAATATCAAAATGATGGTAGATAAATCATTTTTAAAAGCAAACACAAGTGTTTAAATGAGACAACTAAAGGAAAGGGAATTTAAGACAGTCTAAAAATTAATTCATACTAAACATTTTCCATTTGAAATTTCGAAACATCTAATTGCCAAATCAATTTATGTATTAGTGAAAGATGAGAAATAACACAATGATCAAAGCTATGATTAAACAAACTTAAACATTTATAAGAGAAAGTGTTAACTATCAATTAAATGAATCTATGGTTGAACTCACATCTGTTAGTTTATTTCTTCTTAGAGACAGATGCTGAAAGTTGTCCAAAAAGACAGATCCTTCCAGCACCTCAATTGAAGTTATCTCATTATTTTCAGCATAAAAGTCACGGATTTTCCTGTAATATGCATTCCTCGACAATGGCTCAAGACTAGTTATCTGCAATGAATAAAAACAAAATATTAAGAACATAAAAAATTATGGGTTTTTAACACCTACTCGTATTGTTTCTTCAGAGAAGTATGTCCAAAACTAAAACAAAAATTAAAAACCTCAAGATTATACAATTCTTCTCTTTCAGAAACATTTCCTGAACTCCCATAATGGGCTTATTTACTTTTTAGCACATAAAGGATATTTTTACATTGATTTTCATTGAGAATACCAAGTATCAGGAATCCCTAGGAAACAAGTACTCAAGCATGAACAAAAAAAAATATTATGCCAAAAAGTATGAGCAATTACATGAAACAATTACATGTCGGAGAAGGCAATTAGTTATAATCACACTTCCCTTTTATTGGTTTCTCAATTCCCATTAGAGAAAACCAATGTCAAGTCACAAGCATACAAATTGTTTTTCTCTTAGGTCTACATGTACATCCTGCAAGCCTTGTAACAAGCAGGGAGTTTGTGAGGAAACTAAGTCTATGTATATCAAGAATCAGCTAACCAAGTTGACACTAATTTCCTCAAAGTACTTGTGAGGAATTTGAACTTGGTGCCAGTGGACAACTCCAAGGAATTTAGACTCATGCACATGTGCACACACCTATGTATGCTCTAACAAAACACACACCAGCATCCACATGCACAACCAATCATGCTTACACACATGCAGACAGGCATGGAGGTACATGCACAAACACAATCAGGCACTCACCCTCAACTGGATGTCAATACAATTATATGTAATGATCTTTACAAGCACATATAAATAAATAAATAATACATATTTCCATGCAAGGTGGAAGGCAATGGCCAAGGAGTCCGCAGTACTAAACACGCTAAATTCCCCATCCTAAGAAGATGTCTCACTAGCTCTGCAGTAGCGTGCAGGATTACCGTCCTGGGGATTGTGAGTTCAATTCTTGCAGGGAGTTAACTTTTTGTTTTTTTGCTGCAGCCAAGCTTAAATTTTTCAGAGCTTGAAAAAGTTGAAATAATTTTATTTCCAATACCTTCTTGGCATTGCTGGAAAAAAATGTATTCACACAGCAGAAAATGGACCTCTAGGAGAAAAATTATATAAATATTTAAAAACGGCATTCTTGAAACAGACTAAAAAGTATGAGATATTTATATAAATATATAAAAACATTTTAAAACAAACTGAAAAGTATGAAATAATTATGTAAATTTAAAAAATTAAAAATCACGTTTTTAAAACGAACTAAAAAGTATGAGATAATTTCTCTTATCCTCGTACAGATTTATAAACCCATACAGATTGTCCTGAAAATTTGTGATTGTGAATTTTAATAGTTTTGAAAATGTAAAATTTAAAACTAAAAACGTGGGGTGCATGCAATCGATAATAGTAGGGAGTGTTGGGGGTTGATGTCATTGAGAAAATGCACACAACAGTTCATAGACTTAGGTGAACTATTCATGCATCAATTACCTATAGTTTGAACACAGGATTTTTTGTTTTAAATTTTACATTTATTTTTATATTAAAAACTTAAGTTTTAAAATAGTTTTTATAACTTTAAGTTTAAAATTATAAAACTATTAAAATTCACAATCACAAATTTTCAGGACAATCTGTATGGGTTTATAAATCTGTATGAGGATAAGAGAAATTATTTCATACTGTTTAGTCCATTTTAAAAACGTGTTTTTAAATTTTTTAATATATATTTTTTTTTATTTTATATTATTGTTCTTTCTTTGTAACCAATCTTAGTCCAAAACATGAATCCTAAGATTCAATTATTATGCACCTAGTAGTGTTTTCTTCGTCTGTGTTGCCGACACCTTACCCAATAACTCCTGAAGACTGGATTAACCAGGGGGTAACGCACTTGCCGGCTAGCTCAATGGTTGCTGGTTCAAGTCCCACCTAGGGCATGGGTGTTGTGTTTGTCCAATAGGGTTTTTTCTATAATATGATGAGGTGCATAATGACCATAGCCATCGAAGCACCCTATAAAACAAAAAAAGCTAATACTAATCTGAACCCACTCCTACCTTTCAATGTTTCAGTGCAGGAGGACACTCACTGATGATTCCTTTCTCTTGTAAGGCAGGGGCAGAAGGGGTCTCCCAAGGTTTATTACCATCGTCCGGGTAAGGGAGGGGTGGGGGGCTTTGAAAAATTTTTCTTCAGAGGTGGTAAGTTTTTTTTTTTTTTAATAGTGTACAAAGACTCCAATCACCCTGATCTACACAAACTTTTTCACTACGGCATTTTTATTACATGTGTGATGGAATGTTTTACCAGGAGAAACCAGAGGAAATGGAAAGGGGTGAGGAGAAGGTGTCTCATTACCTTGTTATTGGTGACATTGAGCAATGCTGTGTCCATAGGCAGCTGGGCAGGCAGCTCTGTGAGGCCGCGGCCAGAGCAGTCCACCGCCACTGAGAAGTCAGAATTCTCATTGTTCTCAGGGGTACATGCACAGGCGTGGCCTCCTGGGCCAGTTGGGCATTCAAACTGAAACACAACAAGTAAACACCAAAATGCATTCATTCATTAAAAAACATTCATTACCATCAGTCCTTGACAATGTGTATCTCTGTGCTGACTTTTTAAATTCAACAAGAGACCCGATACTAATACACTGATCAATTTTTGAATCTGATATTTTCCAGTGGAGCAACACAACTGTTATAAACAGCTCTCCCACTGTGACAGAGTTGAACAAGCGAATTGTAATGTGTCAATGTATAAGAATACAGACAGATACATAATGACAGATACAGAGACTATTTGTAGTGATAACATGATTATGTTAATACAAACTAACTGTTGCCTTTATTTCTATTCCTATATCTTTCTTACATCATATACCTGCTAATGAGTCACAGTAAATTACAACACAAAAAGTGCCATTTTAGAAAATTTAATGGATCATCAAATCAACATATAGACAAAGAATAAAAAACTTGGTTATCGGTTTTGTCTTTATAATTAATAGTCCAAAGAGAGATTTAGATGGAAGTATTTATGCTAGAGTCCCTCTTTGAGGGTCACATTTTCTATCCAGCCCAAAGTCTGCTTGTTCCTTTTTCTACCTAATTTGTCCTGTCTTGCCTACCTTAGTGATGTCCGCAATCTTACTGAGTGGGATGCGCACCACCCAATGGAACCAGAGGTCCTTCTTCAGTGTATTGCAGTAAGTGTACTCCTTGTTATGGAACAACACTGGTGGCTGCCCTCCATCCCTCTCTGCAGGCGGAGGATATGAAGATGCCCCACCCACCACTAGGCTGAATGCCCCATCAGACACCGAAGATCCATTAGAGGGAGCAGTAGGCTGGGGGAGGTCATCACCAGATATTCCCGAATAATTCCAGGACATCACCTCTTTGATACCAGAACAGAGGAGCTTCTCATTTCCTTGAAAATGAAATTCTTGGAATTAACCCTTTTGCTGCTTTAGATGTATCGAGTATGACTACATGGTAGGCTACTGGTGAGTGTACCTTTTTAATTTTCCCTGTAGTGCACTGTGGATGAACTCTCCCAAAATGAAATTTAATAAAAATCATGCCTATTTAAAATTAATTTTAAAAACTGTTCTATGAATTGAGACAGTGAACCTATATTATTTTTTAATTAATTATATAAATTTTAGATTTGAAAAGACTAAAGGTCACAGAAACACAATAGATACCCTCACTTGTCCACTGTATGTTAGCAGTATGTAGTAGCATTATTGTTTTTAGGGTGGTTCAAAGGCTATGGTCATTTTGCACCTCTTGAAATCATAGAAAAAATCCAACTGGACAAACACAACACCCACGCCCTTGGTAAGATTTGAACCCGCGACCTTTGGGTTAGCCAGCGAGCATGCTACCCACCAGACTAACCTGGTCAGCTAGCAGTAGGTTTCCAGAGAGTGAGCCACAGTAAAGGGTTAAAAAGTGGATAAGATGAGGAGAGAGATAGAGAAGCATTTCCAATTCTTCAGGTGATACACCTCAGCATGAATGAAACATTCAACAGGAGACACCCTACATGTAGATTAGGAGTCCAACACAAACAGTGGAAGAATGACCAGTGGGAGGAGAAATTTGCAGAGTTTTGAAGACGAGATGGTTCAGTGATGATAAAATGCCAAATAAATCATAGCATATCTATGGAAAATGCAGGTAGGCAAAAATTAGATTACATCCTGGTTGGGTATAGATGTAGAAAGTGCTACTGGTTACATGATTTCCCAAAGACAGAAGCATACGCGATGCTAATTAAAGGTGATTTAATGTTCAAAATATAAAAAAAAGAAGTTTACAAAAGTAGAATGGAGATACTCTGCAAGGAATAATGAGGGAGAAATATCATGAGTCAGAAGACAGAAGGGGGTTAAGATAGGGTTAAACCACTAGATGGAAGAGGAGAGGTGGGATGATCCCATTTAATTACTTATTGTTTTAGGAAAAGGAAAGGAAAGAGTTTTGTGCTCTCAAGAGCATATACATACGTGGACAAAACTTGGTCTGGCTTTTCCATTAAAAATTTTACAAAATCCTATTATAAAGAAAATTAACACCACAATTTGTCAGCAATATAAGAAAATAGGTTTGGCAAGTCATCGATTGCCATAATTAAGACAATAGGTTTGAAGAGCAGAGTGGCATATTTTCCTAAATACAGTCCCCTCTTTTTGTCCAAAATATCAGTAGGAAAAGTTGAGGGAGTGGGAGGGGGGGAGGCTATTCAATCTCAAAAATATTAACAACAGCAGGAAGGGTGGGTAATGTTCTTAGTTTATTTAAATGTTTAATGGATAATTTCTAGGTATATTGGCTGTAATAACTGGAGTGGTTTCATACAGTACATATACCTATATCTAAAATTATATAAATACATATATCACATGAGTACAAAATGATTTTCTTTGAAAGCATCTATTGAATTCATACCTTCCTAAATACTGATGTGTGTTGATACCCTAGGGAAACAGCTGAAATGAGGTAAAACTAGCAAGGAAAGTATCTAGTAACAACTCAACATTTTTTTGGAAATAAAGAATTTCAACTCGATAGTGGATAGGTGTCTACTATTTTCAACTTGTAAAAGTGTAACAAGTTAGGACACATTAAAAGTGAAAGTGGGCCATAACCAAGCTGATATGATTAAATGAGACACAAACTTTGAAATTCCACATAAAAATAAACCATTTTATGTGGAATTTCAAAGTTTGTGTCTCATTTAATCATGAAGCAGTTCCACGAAGTCACGCCAGAAACTATTTCCTATATCAAGCTGATATGAGTTGAATAACTAGGTCTGACCATCATGAATGTATTTAACATAATAATTTTACAACCATTTCTTCAAAACCATTCCAGACAAATCAGAAAGAAACTATTTCCAAAATCAAATAGTCCACTCAGATGTTTATTTAGTAAAATTATACAAAAATTTGGTTGTAATTTACTTCTGTAGATTTGAACCTTAAATGAAACAGAAGTGATCAAAGGTTTTATCTTTTAATGAAAACAGGTCACTGCTTTAGAATATTTAATATAAGCAGTAATAGAATTGAAATCTTTTTCCAAGGATTGGGTCCCAGATAAAAGGAAGGGGGTTATATTCAGTGAAACATGGTAGATGGTATGAATAGAGTGAAAGAAGGAGAGTGTAAGACAGTGTTTCAGAAGCCTACAACACTGCAGTTTTTTTTTCAGGGACTGCCTAAACCCACCTTGAATTAGGAGACTCTCATTTAATCTATAATAATTCCATTACATACTTAATAAAGAATTATTTTACTTTTTCACAATTTAATAAACAGCTCAAATATAGTAGCTCATTACCAATATAAATCCACCAATAAAACAATGCCAGAACTGAATCTGCCCTTTTTAGTAGCAAAGGCAAAACTCACCTGAGATATCTACCCACAGTGCTTTCAAATCAACAGGCAACTTGGGAGGGAGATCAGGGAGGTGAGTGATGTTGTTATGGGAGAGATCAAGGGCCCGCAACTGACTCAGACCCATCAATGCTTCTGCAGGAAAGTCACCCATCCCGTTTCTGCTCATATTCAAGCATGCCACAGTTGATGCCAAGGTGGTCAATGGACCTTGCCTCATATCCTCAAGGGGAATCTGACTGTGTGTCACAGTGAGTGAAGAGAGCATGGGCAGGTGTGGCGAAATGTCCAGAAACTGTGCCAAACCCTGTAGAGTTGAGTTTCGAATGTGCAAAGCAATTGGGCCAACACCAACGGCAGTCAAGGAATTCTCACTAATGGCACAGGCAATCCCTGTTCCCAGCTGAGTGGCATCCATCAGATGACAGCAGAGTATGGCAAAGGAGAACGGAGGGGGCAATGAATCCCTGACTGCTGCACTACCCATTGGTCCAGTCAGGGACCTTGTGATGCAGGGGCAAGGGCTTCCATGGGCAGGACACCATTGTTCTGAAAGGCTGACACACTCCTGAGGAAGTGCATCGTTGGCAGAAGGTGATGATCCTGTGTGCGCTGCAAAGGTCATGAGCGATGCATGAGCATACAGGAGCAGGCAGAAGAGGTCAAAGCGGAGTGTCCTTGAGCATGATGTGCTTGGTGCCATCTCTGGACAGCTCTCCCTCCTTCGGACTGCACACCCAGCCCACTACATGCAGTGTAGCAAAATGTCCAGTCTGCAAAGACCCAACATTTATTTAAAATAAGTTAGGCTTGTGTAAATAGCAATTTCAGTAAATAGCTGACCAGTAAGTAATCTGGGAGATATCAAATTCTAAAAAAAAACATACTATGGACTCCTACGATATATTTTGAACAATTAAAAGACCAATGGGTGCTCCATGGGAAACTTATGAAATTCCCCATTTTTTAATTAAACTTAGAGAATTGAAAAACCAGAATCATCTCCAATTTTTTTAATTACATTTGGCTGATTTGTTAGCAATATACTTCTAATCATGATTTTTAATACTATGGATTTGTAACTTTTGGACACTCTTGGAGTAAGAGAAACACACTTTGTAATTCCACACAATTGTGTGAAATTACAAGTGTTTCTCTTACTCCAGTATGCTGAGCAAATTCCACAAATTTATGCCTGAGACAATAACTTTTGGACACTAGATATGTTTCACAGTTTCTGGCCTCACTTCATGGAATTTTTTCATGATGAAAGAAAAAAGGAATGAACTTCATAAATTCCTCTAAATAAAATTTATTTTATAACCCAGGTTCCAACACTTTGTGTCATCACATAAAGATGACACAAAAGCTTAAATGTCTGAAACCACATTAAGATTGTAAGTAAAAACTTTGTTGATTTCCCAAAAGAGAAATTTAGAATTGCATTTTACAGAAGAACCAAAGAACACTTTTAAACCAAACAAAAGACAAAATTGTTGCAGTGGATGTACAGGTTATGGTGCAATGATTGTATTGCAAATTATATAGAACAAACTTTCAGAGTAAGAGCACAGGAGCACAACGGATGTTACACCACCAGAAATACGGGAAAGTAAATAAAGATCAGTCCCAATTTTCAAAGCATCTTTGGGAGGAGGATCACACCAGTGACTTAATCCCAGAGATTTTCCACCAAGAATGGAAATGAAAGAAATAAAGCATTTGGGATCAGTTGGAAATAAGGAAAAACCATTACAACGGACTACTAAATGACTTTGTATAACATTCCCAATTACTTGATGTCACCTTACTTGCTTAATTGGTATAATTGTCTTCCTCAAATGCCTTCCCAACCACCCAGCCCTAAACTCGCTGCACTGACCTTTCTTCTCCCCACCGTCACCTGCCTCCAGACTGACTGGCTACAGCCACCCACCCCCTCCCATGCCTGCCTTACCCTAAAACCAACCCATCTCCCTTGACTACTGCCTTTATATTGGAAATCACTCTGTATAGATGTAACTGATAATGTTAACTATTTGATGAAACTGGTTGTGCTGTAATATAATCCCCTTTGAAAACAATAGTTTTTATTTATCTACAATCATGACACAACGTGTTGAAATCTGGGTTGTGAAATAAATGTTATTTAGTGGAATTTATGAAGCTTTCATTTGTCTACAATTTTGAATACTAATTTTAAAGCTGAAATAATAATACCATGAAGCATTCTGAAAGTTTCTTTATGCCTTCCAAAGTGTGTACTTTTTCTCCCTCTGCCTCAATGACCTTATATTCCACCTGTAAACACAAACGTCTAATATCCCATTGCCTTTTAACACCTCTAGTTACTCATCTCCTTGAAATTACTCCCATAAACACCATAACAACCGATATAATACAAAATATCTCTTCATGTCCCATCCTCTCCAACAATTTTAATTTCTTCATCTTCATTGAAGCCAGGTGTACATATACTATGCAATACTTCCATAAATACAAAACAAATCTGTCGAGCATTGTCTCAAATTTGTGCAACAAATAATATCCTATTCTTTTTTACATTCTTTCCTCTTAATATTCTCATTTACCACTGGAATAATGCACAAATGTTTAAATTGGGATGTAGTGCTTGACAATAATGCAGTTATGGTGAAAGAAATCTCAGTGTCCCTACAATATTGAAAGTGGTAGAGTAAAGATAAACATAATGGTCCTAGCAAAACATTTAGTTGTTAAAGTTGGACCTTACTTCAGGGAATCATGTTTATAGCATGTATGAAAAAATATTGAAGAGATTTAAGGGGGCTATTTAACACTGGTTAAATCTAGATTATGAATCGAGTGTTTCGGACCCACCACAGAAGGATCTAGTGGATGATTTGAAAAAGACATAAGTAAAGAAAAGCAGTTTCATTCGTCAGAAACTGCTGTAAATGAACATAAAAGTGTCACAAAATCGCTAGCTTTAATGGGAGTCATGCTAAGTGTGATGGTTGCAGTTGTAAGTAAAACTGTTGAAGTTCAGGTCAGTCGAGTTAAAATCAGACATGGATGGAATAATATTAGTACAACATCATAATGCAAGGTGGGCCCATGGCAATAAGTTCACAACAGAACTCATTCAACCATTGGCCTCTACTCAGAGACTACAGCGACACCTACAATGTTGCAAATAGCGGATTTAGAGTAGAAGCGACTTTATAAGATAATAAACAAACAAATAACCAAGGGAATATCAATTTGGAACATCAAGTGTCAAGGTTGTTTCCCCAATCTGATTAAGAAGTGTATGAAGGAAAAAGTTTCTAAAGCTTACGTAGACATCAGTCACTTTACCTTAACATCTCAAATGACCTCCCATACCTGAGAAATGCAGAATTTAAATTATTCCCTCAGCAAAACACTTTGGCATTCATATCCATCAAATGGCTTGAGGAATAGAAAAAGCCTCATGTTTCCAGTTCCTATCCCAAGCTTTTCCATAACAGTGTGGCACATCGTATTATCCAAAAGGACTTTTGGAATAAAATGTATAACATATCTTGGTATTTAAAAAAAATTAGATCCTCCTGCATGGATTACCAAATGGTCAATGCTGGGTAATAATTCCAATTCCCAATACAACCACTTAATGTAGATGTTAACTAACAACCTCAGTGACTCCAATACCTGGCCAGCCAGTCTTCCAATTCTTATCATCCTACACTTCATCCAAACAGAGACAAACATGGCATCTTGAATCCTTCATTCCAGTGAAATTAAATCTGAAGGTTAAATAGACCACGCCCACACATTCAACTCCCCATTTTGAACCTCAATTCTTCTGTAAACACTTTTTCTTCCCTTATCTCAAATCCTAAGTATCCCTTTGCTCCACTAAGGTGGTAGTTGCAACAACATAATATATACAAGTGCTCAGTTTATGCTTCTGTTTTTGTTGTTGTCACATCTGTGACTACTCTGCAACCATATCAATAAAAAAGCACTCATGGAGAAACCTAAAACTATGAACCCTTAATAGAGAACTAAAGAAAGGCGTGTTCAAGATATCGGTGACAAATACGGTGTTACAAGATTTGGAAACTTAGGATTGCCAGAAAGGTGAACAAATATGCCCCACAGATGAGGCTTTGGAAAGAGGTTAAAATAGAGGAAAAGGAAGTGTTACACTTATTTTAAGAGATGGTAGCGTGTGAGAAAAGGATGCATAGTCGTATAAGATTTTACAAAAAGCCGAAATGAGGGCAATGTTAGAAGGTAAGTGGTTTCGGCAGCAAGGCCCTTTCATCTGCCGCGCTCAGGACTTCCAACCTTTCTTTCCATGAAACACCCGTGATTCCAATACCCTTAACATTAGTGACCACGCCTCTAACGTATTCCACATCCAAGTTTTACGACTAACAGCACTCGACTTGGTTTTACAGTAAGGAAATCCAACAGAATCTAGACGTACACAAACTTGTTCAGAGAAGACTTGTCACAATCTAGTTCAATACTGCATCACTTCAAATAGCAGCCACATTTCAAAAGAGTTTTCCCTTCTTTACACAAACCTCTTCCACCTATCACCTTTTTTCTCTGTTAATGATTGCCACTTTGCAACAGAACGAACTATTCATTTAGAAAATATCAATTATCACAAAACAAGTCAATGAATCAATAGACTAGTAGCATGGGTTAATCTGCGCTTTTGATGGGTGTGTCAAGACGATTATCACAAAGTCACAGGACCTAGCACAAAATTCCATGAGTGTGAACGAATTTACTTATGTAATAAAGATGTGAAGTTTGCATCTGATGATTGGAATTAATGCTGAAACAACCCTCTACCAGTAAAATGTGACTCCCATGTTGAGGCATTTATAACAAAATAACTTGACACCACTCAAGAGGCAAAGTTCAACATGTGTATAATAGTGAATTCTGAGGGAGGGATAAAGCGAGACTGTCGAGCGAATGAAAGAAAATGGCAGGTTTATTAAAATACCTGCCTGACAAAGAAAAATTGTCGAATGTTCATTGTACTGCACGTAGCAATCTGGTATTACATACGTTAATATTGCTGTTAGGTACTTTGTTAACAATCTGACTTATGGTAAATTCCTACTATGTTTTAAAACCCCCAACCAATAAAAAACAATTCACTAACACAGTAGTCTAGACAAAACATTAGTCGACAAAATGTATAAAGGAGAAACGATTATAACAGCATTTCACATAAACTCACCGTATCAATATTCGTGGTTGGTGGAAAATATATGACGCACGAATATTGGAGGCATTTCAAGAAAAACAACTACACCTCAGTGGTGAGTTGCGGTTTCATTTCCTTCTCAACTGATATGGGTTTTCCTAATACATACATTTTACGCCATATACTGATAAATTCACTTAAACAACACTGAGAAGCACCTGTCACACGCAGCAAGCGATCTCACCGAACTCACAACATAGTCCGCTAGTTCATTACCTGGGAAAGGGGAGCCAGGTTAGGATTAATCCAACCCGCCCACATCCGTCTAACCCTGTATTCAGTTTTCCTTTAATCCTTTTAATCCGTGCTGTATTTAGGTGATTTAGGCCGCTGCTTGACCTTGTAAAGCGACATCTCTAGCTGAAAACTTTAATGACAATGAAACACATCCGGTCTTTACTTTCCACGCTTCCGGTTTCCTCCCCGCCACAACAGGTTCAATTTCAAATGGACAACAAGAAGAAACGGAAACTTTGATCTAATTTTTGGTTTCATGGATGACTTATGAAACGTAATACACAGTTTTATGACCAGATGTATGACAAAAATGGCTTATAAAATGAGAGAATTTTACGGAATGTGAAAGATTGATATTCATATATTGCATATATGAAATTATCGTTTGGCAATTTGATGGGAGTAGCTTTTAAATTTCAAGGAGCATGTGTGAGTGTGTATATACATTATATATAAGTATATATATATATATATTTAATCCAGTGATAAGTCCAAAATGTATGCACACACGTGTCAAATTTTAAATTATATTATTCTACTTTATTATTAAGAATTTTATGTAATATATCTTGTTTTTTTGTTTTGTGCTTGTTCATACATACTTACGTACATATTCGGCATCAGTATTTTAAGTATGAATGTATGATGGACCACTTGTAAATTAGGCATTGTCATAGATATGGCAATGCCTTGCTGGCATTTGCTTCTCCCGTACCTTGTCCATTCCACAAATTTACTTTCTCACAAGAGTAAGCGGAGGATGACGAAAACAGCCAAATTCTCGCATGCCAACTCATTTGAAAAGTACTATAATTGAATTAAATCATTGAAACTTACAACACTTTTAACCCTTTCCTTCTGAATCTACCAAAAACTGGCTGCAGAAAGTTTTTCTACATGCACAGAATTTAAATACCCTCCTGCCCTAGCGTTAGACTGATTTTTCAGTATGATGAGATGACAATAAATATTACTTTATTGTAACCAAAACTAAGTCACATTCTAATGAATTATTTTACTTTCAAATCTGTAAATGTACTATTCATGCATCAATTGAACTTATATTACGAGGGTCGTTCAATAAGTCCTTAGAAAAAGTAGAAAAAACACTTTTTTTGGGTAGATTTTTTTTTTTCAACATAAACTCCTTTCAGCTCTATACATTTTTCTAAGCGTTTTTCCAAATTTTTTAAGCCGTCCAAAAAGTAGGATTTCGGAAGCTCTTCAAAATAGGCATTTGTTTGGGCGATGACTACCTCGTTAGACATAAACCTTTGTCCGCCAAGCCATTTCTTTAAGTTGGGAAATAAGAAAAAGTTACTGGGGGCTAAATATGGTGAATACAGTGGATATTGTAAACTTTTGGAATTTTAATTCCATTATTTTGGCCATTGGAATTGCGCAGGTGTGCACCCGTGCATTGTCTTGATGAAAGAGGCTCTTTTTCCGTTTCAGATGAGGACGTTTTTCCTTGTTTTCTTCGCTCAGCCGGTCCAGTAACGATGCATAATACGCGTTTTTATTCCATCCTTATCGCGATTCGACGTAATTAATTTACTTTTTAGATTTAGAAATGTGTTATAAGATACACGTAAGCAATTCAATTAATCTAACACCTTAAACATTGAAATAGTGTTTTATAGAAAAAGAAGTTTTTCTTCTATAAATTCTACCTGGTAGATTATTATCTGTTTTTCCATTTAAAAAGCCATCCAGTAAATAATATTTTTAGAACTGGTCATGCTTAACTGTTTTCATCTCTTACATTACCCATTGCAACTGGTGTATTCTAAAGTTGTGATTACAAGAATAAGAGAAGTCACACTGATGAGTATTTCTGGGACACAATCAAAATCCAATTTATTTTTAAAGAGATCGCCTTTATATTTACGTTACCTCTCCTTTTACAGGGTAATCTGTTTATGAAGGATACAGTTTATGAGCTGTTTCGAATTAGCTATTTTACCTAACACGTTACTCATCATTGATTAGGTACCATCCGGTCAATATCCCTCAATTATATCATGCTTCAAATATGCCTTTTTCCAAGGAAAAATTAGAAATTTCAATTGATAAAAAAATCTCTACATTCCTATTTTTTCTTCATGCTCAAAGTTAAATAATATTATATCGTTGTCGGCGGAAAGAAAATACTTCATCCTGTTGAATGCTATCAATTTTGAGGGAGACACCAATGAATTACGCTGGAGAATATCCGAGGATAATCCTGAGGACGATGCATAAATGCATGCAATGATAAATCTGTTTTCCCACCTCTCCTCCAAAAAAGTGTATCCGTGGTAGAATAAGAAACGAAGGAATCGCATACCAATAGATTCACTGTCGATCCAGTTGCGTTAGACGTCCGTGCTCGAGAAGTGGTTCCCTCTCATCCGTATCAAGCATCAAGGTGAGAAATGCGAGGGAAGCGGGAAGTGTGGAAGCAACGCAAGAAGAGGAAGGCCGCTAGGAAGCAGCCCGCGGGAGGTAGAGTGGTGGGTGTGTGTGTGAGAGAGAGAGGGGGGAAGGAGTCGGGAGGTGAGGGAGACTGAGCGGGTAGGAGCCAGGAAGGTTATTTGGACGGGTTGTGGAGCACAAGGGAGTGGGAGTGTAAAGTCGGTCTGTCTGGGGAAAGGAAAGAGCTGACGAGAGTTACGACTGGCAAGAAGCAGACTGTGGCGGCAGCGAGAGATCTGCTGAGCCTTGGGAGAGGAGTCGGGAAGGTTGAGGCTCGTGGAGCAAGGGTTGGATTTGAAGGAGTGGTGGTGGAGGACGGAGGAAAATAAATATAATGGACATTTTAGAGTGGTGAAATCGGCCCCCGCGAATGAG
>WURS02422830.1:0-16645 GCA_011762765.2 Rhinocypha anisoptera
CGTCGTCCTGTGTGCGTCGCCATGCTTCGGCGACCGTCCATTGTTTCCCTGTGCCGTTAACGTCCCACGCGCCATCCAGCTGATGTGACCGGGCATTCCTTATAGCAGAACCCTTGTTCCCTTCGCTTTGTCCCCACAGCCGCCAAGACACATGGTTAAATTCGAACGGAGATGATAGACGGAAGGGAAGTGGTCTTATTCTTACGTAAGCTTTTAGAGGATGACGTCATCTTTCGCGTCATCTGGAATGATTATGCGTGTCACAACGCTTCGATAAGCAGATTATTACTTTAATTTTAATTTATTTTCAATCGTCCATAAACAGCACTAATAGGCCAATTACAGTGGGCACTATTTAAGTTTTTTAATGACAACAACGAAACACTCACATCCATAACCTAGGTGGAGATTGAAAAATCCACCTAGTCGGGATTCGAATCCGCGACTTCCTGGTTGGCAGGCGAATACGTTACCTCCGCCGCCACCGAGACCGACAACATTAATAGCTGCATATTTATTTTTTCTGTTTCAACGCTTGGTATTAATCACTATCGTTATTTATTTTTTCTCTCTGCAATATTTGCAATCACGTTTCGCCATTCCCTTAACGATTCGCTCATTAACTCGAACTTTCGGATTCTTTGGATAAATTCTGGCCCTGAAAAAATTCACTCTTGAGGTACGGCTTAACATGAGACTGGCAGTTCCCCGATCCTCTTGGTTCCATCTTTTTCGCCTTACAACAGAATTTTAGGTGGAGATCAATTATTCTTCAGAATTACGTGCATGGTGAATATTTTTAAAAGAATCAGCGTGATATTTTTAATAGATCCGGTACAAAAAGACCATTTGAAGTTGTTAGTACGTGAAATTATGTGCATTTAAATTGAATTCCGTTATAACTTTTGACAAGTAAATCTCAGATTTATTTTGATTCCACATATTCGATTACAATGCCGTAATGACAATTATATGAAGATCCTTGTCCGACGTCAGATAGAAAACACTATTTTTTTCATTAGTGGTTTAGTGAGTAAACATACGATGAACTCCTATATTTATTCACTATTCGGTATTCTCTTACCGAGGAGAAACCCTTCGATATGAAAATCGGGCACCTACGATACTTTTAGGTACAACAATTGATTAGACTTAAAAGACAGTAGCTAAGGCCCTGATATTCCAGAAAAATATGTAGAAGCGTTAAGAAAAATGAAGTCCAAAACAACGCTAGTGCTAAATAATTCTTCAGTGAAAAAATTAAAAACTTCTGGAAAATGTGGGCTCTAAATATTTGAAGGATTCTTACACAATGTTTATGAGGAAGGATTTGATATAGACAAAATTTCGCGAGTGGAAAAAGTATTGGGATTAATCAAATCTATGCAAATGATTATCTGTACAAACATTTATTTTATAAGTTCTCTGCAAAAGAAGAATTATATCATAATCCTGACCAAATTTTTCCTCTTGTTTTACACCGTATTTTTATGCAGTTGGTTTGTGACTGGGGACCTGTGACGTCGTAGTATCTTTCGTTTCAAAATAACCCCCTAGTAGGGATATGATGGATTCGAAAAAGGGACAGGGTCGCCCAGATCCTGCAATACAGGAGCTCATATAGCAATTGAACTACTCACTGTCGATTTAGAGCAGAATTTGGGCTAATAATTTCACTGTGGTTCTACTGATAAACATAGTCTTCCACCAATGACGCACACATTCCCATGAGTTTAACATTAACCGTCACGACATTCTAATCTTATTCCTCATTAATCTTACGTGCCTCAAAAGTCCACCTTACCCACTGTCGTGCAACCAATCAGCTACTTATCTGTACTTAAAGGTATTTATGCTAGGGCTTATTGATCCCAGGCATTTGTGGGTTGGAGAATCCATGATCCTTTGATGTAATTTCGGGGTTATTGAATGGCTTTCAATTTAGACGGGTTTGTGTCCCGCCGCAAAAAGCTTTTCTGGGGCATCTCTTTTTATTTAAGGACGTTGACCCGTCTTGCTTTGACGTAAACGTCCAAATAGAATTTTTTGGAAGTAGTGATCGTTGATCCCCAGCTAAGCTTTCCAATTATTCCGGCTTAATTTTTGAGTATTATGTGTCCAGATCACTTTTTTATTCGCGACCCTGTACCCGACCAATAGGGGGGTCGTGTTCTCCTTTCTTTCTGCGTGACATCCCACGTGAATGATCCTGTGATTCCACGAAACACTCCCTCCCTCTTAACACCGAGGTTGATCACCCGCGTCAGATCTCCATCTCCCGCTTGTGGTCCTCCCTTTTTCCCCAAGAAAGGTCGTCGCTCGCAGATGACGTCTACTCAAAAGTCTCCCTACCATTACTCTGGGAACTCATTTGTTTTTTTTTATTTCTTTGAGTGAATAATCTGACGCATGGAAGCCTGCCGGGGTTTTCTTCCAATTCGACTCCTATGCCTTGACTTGCGAGGACGAAGATTGTCTATTGTGTCAGGAGAGAGAAAAAAAAAATACCTTTGTTCATCGTTCTCCTCTTCCCCAGAGGATTTCTTTTTGGCCTACTTTCCGTAATTTTGGAGGGATAACGTTCACGAATTATTCCGTGAGTGACGCGAAAATCCCCGTGAAGACAGGATGGTATTCCTATTTAATGGATAATGCCTTTGTGAAGCATGGAATCTAGAAGGATTTCGTAAGGCTTTATTCTCGGATGCACAGCCATCGCCAAATTCCCTCTCGCCATCTCTTCAAAGGAACACCTCTCTGACTCATGATTTAACTTCTTTCCTTTTTCTTATAATAAATCAAAAAAATCACTGTCATTTGATGCCCATTTGTATTTATATCAGTGCCTGCATAAATGCAGTAGTTTTTGAAGTGCTATATAAATATATTTAAATGGAATTTCTCTTGGGACCTGGAACGTGATTGCATACTCTTTCCACAGAATTTACACTGGCAATGAAAATTTCTTCGTTGGCGGATAAAGAAAAAAATATTAGCATGAAGCAGATTTTTCTGTATTGGCAGAAAAAAAAACATTTCTTACTTGAGATCTTCTTCATTTCTGCCTTCCCAACCGCCACTGTTCACTCACTGTTCTTCAGAATTCGAGAATCTGTTTCAAAGTTAAAAGTGAACTGAGAGATTTCTTTCTTTTAGAAATACGAGAAATTCACGAATTCGCTTTGAAGCGTAGAATGACATTTTTCCGTTGCCCGTCGGATCAATTTAGTTTTATAACTGGAAAAAAATGTAGTTGACTGAAGTGGAATATATATCCGACTATTTTTTTTCTTTCATTCGTGCCTCTGAGGAATCCATTTATTTTATTATACGCGGAGTGCCTTTCACGGGGATACACAGTTGTCTGGTGGACTCTTGAGGTTCATCAGACTTCAATTAATGTTTACGTGTAAATTGAGAGGAAAAATTAATTTTTTCTTCGTCATGCGTCACAAGGAGTGAACAACTTCAAGTTCCCTGGTATCGTCTTATCAAAACGGTATCCAGTATATAGTTCACACTTATCTGTTCAAATCTATAACTGTACGATGGATATGTGAAATTAAAAAAAATCTTAACCCTCGAATTCTTATATTTCGGGAATCTATTTTCATATTTTTATGGTGTTGTTTCCAATCTGGTCAGCAGTAATACCAGGTTTTTCAGCCTGGAAGTAAGGGTAAACATGGATGGGAATGGAAGAGAAGAAGGAAATTTAGGTTGAGATGACACTCAAATAATATGTTACAACTTGTGAAACATTGTTCTGAAAGCTAATGTAATTTTTAAGGTATTTCTTATAGAACAAATTCCTCTTCCTTCGTCAAAAGTGATTAATCGTTATTCTAGCTAGCCTAAACCATACAAGAAGCGCGGTATATAAATTGTTTCCTCATTTAACGAATTTTGTGCGTAAAATATAATTTAAAACATGCAACGTAATTATCCATATGCCTTTAATTAGTGACGTCCTGGGTTGGTTTCCACGCGTGACCACATCTTCGGGACGTAATGATGTCACCGATGTGACTAAATCCGGGTCGTTTTTAATAAACGTAACGTGGATAATAAATTTACGCGTATGAATATGCTAAACTTCCTCACCGTTATACCTTCTATACTTGATTTTCCTAAGGTTTAACTTAAAATGCCTATAAACGCATTTCATCACTTGATTGCTGGGTGGGAAATTCCTCAGGCATGATTTAAAAAAATATATAGTGACGTTTCTAAGGAAATAAGAAATAAAGGTTAGATTTTCCCTGCAAATTTCTTCAATCCTAAAATCGGTATGCAAGTTGGAGCTTGGTACTAGACCCGACGGCGCGTGAAAATTCAGGCATCAGAGAAAGGAGGTGGTCAGCCGTGTGTCTCCTGCGGCTTTACAAGAAGGCAAATCCGATGACCATGAAATCATTCAGCTTGAGTGCAAGAAGGAGATGTGCGAAGTGATCTGGTTTTGAACTTAGGTCCCTAAATTTAGTAGCCTAGCGCCTTGTCCATCTAACTAGCACGGCCTAATCGCATTTGAGAACTTTATAAAATATTTTTTTTAAGTGCAGCCATCATTTTCGGAAGGATGAATGGTCACTTTCGCAGAGCCAGTAATGAAATTTTCAAAATAATGATTGCAGGACAGATGTTAATAATTGGAAATATATATATATATATAATTTGATTGTCCTCCTTAACTTCCGACATTAGTTTTTTAATGCTAAGATGGTTAACTGCATTATTCAATCCTTTCCTATTCCCACACGCAATAGAATTTCATGACTCGACAACAAGGAATGGGAATCCTTAATTTCCAATTTCCCCACTTAATTTATACTTGAGCTGGTTCTGGTGTAGTCGTACAAGTCTATATGTCTTCAGCGACCCTTCCCCACTGTGCGACTCACTACCTATATACTTGAATAATAAACAAAATGAGAGCACGTAAGACCTCGTAATTGCAGGATACAGTTCAGTTAATTATACTACGGTACTTTCTGTCGTGCCATTATGTTATTAATCGTCGTTAGTTGTTCAATCCGAAGATTGGTCTTCTGCGGCTCCCCGGTCTTCACTATCCAGTGCTAATTCTCGTTCTTATTTAACTGGGAGAAATTCCAAAACATCATATCTGTGAATGCCAGGTCGAATCTCGTAGGGAGATTAATTTTGTGGCTGACTGTCGCGTCGCCTGCCATAACGAGTGCTGCGGGTGATTACTAGAACTTCAATCTCGCCCTCAACCGCGACAGTTGATGCAGGACCTGAGCCATCAGTGCCTTCTGGTGATACTTCTGCCTTCCGCCAACGGGCGGCGTCTATCGAAATTGCTAGTAAATCTTTTTCAGAAAATTTTCTGGCGGACACGAAATTGGAACCCTCGGATCGGTAATTCAGCTGGCGGATAGCTGGAGCCAAATGTGTCCGTCCCTTGGTATCAATGACATTATTTTGGGGGATGTATTCATGTACTAGAAAATGTGATTGTTTAAAAGTCGCCACCGTGGAATTTATCTATTCGTGTTTCCAATTTAATTAACTTTTCCCATAACGATATTCTGTCCTCACTTGAAATCTCCCCTCTGCAAGCTCGTCGAACCATCCACGATTTGAAATTCCTCCATTCTGCCATCAATGGTGATTTCCGATCCATTGATATCCTTCCTTTTTTCTCCCTTCATGTTCCCGGCAGCAAAATCCGCAGCAGTGATCTCCTTCACCTGCACCTAAATTCCGTCTTTCCCTCTCTCCCAGCGATCTCTCTTCTACAGTCTCCCGAAAGTACTCAACTCCCTCTCTTTCACCCCCATCCCCTAGTTGACCTCTTCACCTCTCATCACTCCTATACCACCCAAATCAAAAAAAATTTCCTACCCCGTAAATACCTCACTCATTTTTTTTTTTTTTTTCCTATTGTTATTGCTGTGATCTTTCTTGTTTTTTTCCATTTCCTTTGTCTAAACGATATTTTTTTCTTGTTATTAATATATTTGTTGTTACCTATTGATTGTAAAGGGTCACTTGTGGCTGTTTTTGAATAATTGGCAAATAAATAAATAAATAAATTTCACTTCTCGATTTCAACCCAGTATTTGGCGAATTTTGTGCGAAGCTGTATAAAAATATTTTATTTTGCATCGTGCTCAACATTTAGTGGTAGACAGAATGGGAAGAAAAAAATCAACGTAACACAAGAAACTCTCCTTGAGAAGCGAGGACTTGAGGATGTTCTCAAAAGTGATTAAACAGCGGTAAACGAGTACAAGGAAGAGAGACAGTTGAGGCCTTGACTTTGTGGATTTATATCATGATGAGGGGATAGATAGAATAAGACTTGGCAGTCCCGCAGTAATAAATACTGTGGAACTGCGAAGTCTTATTCTATTCCCGTAAAAAGAAAGAAGTCACGGCGGAAAACGATGGCTTGATGTCTTGGGGGACACTTTAACAGAGAGCATGAAGTTTTCATTTTCCTTCACAACAGGTGAACAAATCTCTCAATTCAGAATTCATAATGAAAGTCTTCTGAAAAGGCCTTCAGATTGGAATGCTGATTAAAATGTTTCAATCAAGGGGAACGAGAGAAAGGTCCTGTTGTTTACTTTTTTTCTGGAGGGAAGGAACGGAAAGATGGGGGACTGCACCGAATAATTTTCGTACCTCTCAAGATTAAGAGAAACGTCACTCCCGTTACTTATTTTTGCCCTCATTCAACACCCCAGCATCTGCCCTCCTAAACTTTTCATCGCTTTCGACGGAGAGAAAAAAATATATAAATAAACTCCAAGCATGCCGGAGTGGTTTCTGAGAGGTGCGGGGTGCTCAGGGTGTGGCGTTGGAGGGAGGGCAAGCCCCAAGGCTAACCCGTCGCTTTCCCCATTCCGACGTTCAAGTAGCGAGCGATGAGATGTTTTTGATTCGATTCGCTCTAAGAGCGAATCGAGTCGAAAGTATCTAAGTTTCTATGTCTCCCTTCAGTGTGATCGGGTCTCTCTGATTGGAGATATTTCTACTGAAACCGAATGAAAAACTATACCTTTTAAAAGAAAAACAATTGAATTTATATGGTCTGTTACAAGAAAAAAATATGAACACCCAGTGGAATCAGTAGTAAACCATTAAATAGTCGAGATTAGTCTACAAGACGTTCCTCCGCGAAAAAATAATATTATTTGGGGGGTAAAAAACCTTGCTAATGATTTAATTTTAATCACAGAATAAGATGTACATCCAGTGGGTAGTATGAGGGAAAAGTCTCGACAAATGGCTAACTCATATTAATAGTTTACGCATTGCTTATTTCTATGTTTTTCCGTGATTTCATCGTGTTAATTAAGCGATCCAAACTAGATATGGAAAGCACATGACAGAATCTATGTATGCCACAACATAGATAGTACCCCGCCTTTATCGTTATTAAAAATCAAGGTTTATTAGCATTGCTTTCGGACTTGAGAAACGAAACGAACATAAAATCACCATAGGAATAAATAGAAGCCACAACAAAGACGACAACACATCTTTTTATTCCATCTCTCCTAAACAATCTCGGACGAAATAAGTGCCCAGAAGTATGACGTGATCTAATCTACCGTAGTATGTTGGTGCCTGTAATATTTTTCTGATCTCATCGTTGAAATGATCCTCCTGAAATCTGCCGAAAAGATTTAACCTGTACCTAAACCTTCGCTCACGGAGTGTTCCTGGAGATAAGTCGATTTTGATCTCTTGCGGCCTGTCGCGCGAGCTGACACTACACTGTCGCATGGTTGGTGGAAGCTAAAACTGATTCTTATTGCAAACCTTTGTATCTACGTAGTTTTTAATACTGGTTGAAGCATATTTTTGGAATTTCTTCTGAGCTTCTACTTCCTTCTACCCTTCCATTCCCATCCTTATATATACCCTTCTCCCAGTGTGAATAACCAGTGCTGATCAGACTTGAAATAACACATCGAGCAGCAGTCTGCTGACTGAGGATTCGTCTTCGTTCGGTCGGCGTCAATGTAAAATTTGGGAAATTTCTTTCCGAGTCTGAAGTCTAAAGATTCCGACCGGTTCGTTGCATTTCGAAAGACGTGGAGCGACCCGTGAAAAACAGTAAAAGTGTCACCCGGAGTACTCAAGCATTCCCAGGGTCTTTACCACGCCTTTTGGTAGACCTTCTTAGGGGGGTCGGGGGGAGGTGGATAAAATAACCCTTCGGGGAGAGAGGGGACGTGGGGAAAAAGAAGGATTCCGAATCGTCGAGCTTTGCTGACGCGTCACAATCCCCGCCAAACTCGATTTATTATTATGCATACCCACAACGGATGGCTATTTGTCGAGGTTCTGACGACATCATTCCACCACATTGTTGCGGTTGGGCAATTTCGAGCCTCTCCTGTCTTCTTTCGCCCCTCCTCCCTTCCCCTCCCCCACTCACTATATATATTTTCCTCAGCGGCCCCTGGGGCGGGAGGGGGGGAGGGTGTGGAGTTAGGGAAATCAATCACAAGGGGGGGGAGGGGGGAAGAGCATTATCCTCCTATTTTTCGAGATGTTGGAAGTGTGAGGGGAATGGATGTGTGGTAGAGATGGACGATTTCAAAGGAAGTAATCGATTCGAATCGTATTCTGTGAATCGATTCGACCGAGAAATCGGATCCTGTGGATCGATTCGAATCGAAATCGTAACTGAATGGGAATCGTTACTGAAGCGGGATCGTTACTGAATTGGGATCGTTACTGAATCGGGATCGTTACTGAATTTGGATCGTAATTGAACAGGGATCGTAATTGAATCGTAATCGTAATCGAATCGGAATCGTAACGGAATCGGATCTGAATCGAAATCGAATCTGAATCGAAATCGGAACTGAATCGAATCAGAAAGGAAAAGATTCGAATCAGAATCGGATCACAATAATCGATTAAAAGAAATCGGGAATCGTTTTAAAATAATCGATTTTCAAATGGATCGAATCGGATCGCCCATTTATATTGTGGTGATCATCGTAACTTGTTCCCTCCATCGCCATACGCCCCCCCCCTCCCCCGCCTCCTCTTATGAGAGAGCCAGGGGGGGCTCTTCACCCACCAGAGTCGCCCTCTTGTCAACCCCCTCCCCCCCTCGCACACCCTTTTCTTCGCTGCTTGCGTGTGCGAATCCCCTTGACCCGCCGTCAAATTGGGCGAGAGAATTTCTCGGAGAGGGGGGGGGGGGAGGGAAAGGGTAGATTCAGGAGGGTGCCTTCCTGCGGAGGTTGCGCGGGGGGGAGCAAATGGCGGTTCGTCACGTGGTGGGCCACGACAAATGTCAGGTCACCGGAAACACGTGCTCGTTATCCCTAGAAGCGATTCAATCGAATTGATTTCGTTTTCCGCCCTCTCTCCCTCGATATCTTCTTCTCTCCGGGCACCAATCAGGAGCGAGTGAGTCGTTGGGCGTCTTTTTCCGTTCTGCTGCGACGACAAGACGCAATGCGGTCTGAAAGGAGGAAGGCCGACCCTCGTGTGATGATGAAGGGAAGGGATTCGCCACCACGCCCGACCACCCCTTCGGAAAAGAATCCCGGCCTCTTCTTTATGGATCCATGTGGGATGGCGACGCGACTCAAGTCGAAGTCATTCCGCCGCGCCGTTCCTATGGTCTACATCTACATCTACATAATACCCTGCAAGCCGCCACAAGGGCGTGTGTCAGGGGGTGAGAAACCACCATACATTCACATGCACATGATGCAAGTCATGCATTACGCACACAAAAAAAGAACTATCATGCAAAAAACTAATACGAGAACTACAAAACATGCTGGACAATGTCAGACGGCTCACAACAATCATACACAACAACTAAAAACTGTCCATACAAAGTACAAGGTCAAGACAAGGAACTACATTATAAATACAAGCAAAAATATACATATATACTCTAACTATCCTGAATACTAACCCCGGACATGTGACTACATTTATTGTGATCTGTAATTGTGTGAGGAAAAAATGACATTTCATATCTATCTGTTCGGCATCCTGACTCTCTGATTTTATGTACGTGGTCTATCAAGTGTTTTAAATCCTAAGATTGGATTGTAGCGACCATTAAGTTTTCTTTTCCCTCCTAGGCTATCTTTAAAACTGAATCTTAACTAAACTGACATGCCTCGATATAGTATGCCCCATTACTTTCCTATGTGTAGTGTATAGGCTTCTCTTTTCTCCAGATATTGGAAGTCGATTTTTCATTTTTTATTAGGTCCACCTATTTATAAGAAATAGTTTCAGGGAAGCAATTCCCTCCCCGTGAAAGGTTTAGAAGGGAACGCTGCAATGCCTCAAACAAAAATATTTACTCGAAAAACGACCGTATTTCCCCGAGAAACATAACACCTGAAGGTGCAGTTATGCGGCGAAACATGGTCGTGTTTGAAATAAATATTTTTACGTGTATTTGCAGTGGAAAAGTAAAACCTTCCTTACCTTTCATTTACCTGTTAAATTTTCAAATCCTCTGCGTAAATAAATTGACCTTTATTGTGATTTTCTATTCTCCGAGGCTAACGCTGTCCGTGTCCCAAGCCTGTGTAAAGGTACGCATATATGCCGTGTGCTTACGGAGTTCCTCCTCATGTCCTGGCTGTTCTAGGAATTCACTGCAATGCGTCTTTCGAAGTCATTCACGCCACGCATGAAAAAGATTATTTCGGGTTACCCTGAGAGCCCTCAATGAACCCTACGTCTGGTGAGAAGTGAGACGGGCGAAAGAGCTACACGCGCGAGGAAGAACTAGTCACAAATGTACGAGTGCCCAATCCACTCTTTCGATCGACAGGGAACGCAATCATTCCTGTGAAGAGTGCGAAATTTGCAAATAATTTAGAGTGAAGTTTTGAGGCAGTCCTTATCCGTCAATGACCGACATCCTGCAATGTCCAAATCCGTACTTGCATGACCGATTATCTGGTCAAAAAAATTCACAGTATTGGTCACAACTTTATGAGGCGTTCCATCAAGTGAGGAAGAGAAGTAAAAACTGCAGTCGCTGGATGAATTCCATTAAAACTACTTTGTTTCACCGAATCGATTATAGATAATTTTTTTATAGTTTTCACGTGTCATTTCTTGCCTTTCTTTTAAAGTTTCTAGTGACCTATTTCGGCAAACATTTGTCGACACCCAAGTGGTCAGAGAAGGGATATTTAGTTTAATATTCAATGTGGTTGAAGTTTTCACTTTCCTTCCCTGTGATTTGGTGGTGGGTTTCAATCACCTCTGAATATATCGTATAATCAGGGCTAACCGCAAAACCTCCGGAGGAAGAATCCAGATAAGTGAAAAAATATAGTTTCCTCTCCCTTGCCTCTTCTTCTCTCCTCTCTCTCTCTCTTTCTCGCCGACTGCGGGCGAGGTAAATTTCGGCATGTGTCGAATATTTCGGCAGGGGATTCCTCTTACTTTGCCTCTTACTGCTGCCTGGGCTTCGGCGGTTCCGTGAAAGTTGGTTATAATCACGGGTGAACGGAACAACAGACTTGCAGAGTTCATATTTCTGCTTCATATTTTAAGAGCGTTTTCATATAATATATATTACAGATAACTAAATATATGTATTTAACTCTCAATCATTTTGACAGTTTGTGATATAAATATACATGCGCCCAAGCATCCATACGCATAACAAATGCCAACGCGAAGCATGCGATGACGATTGGAAGATTAGTAAAGGAGCAGTAACACATGAAAGGACGAATACAAAATTTGTGTGGCGAGGAATAAGGAAATACACGCACAGATTCCACCTGGAAATCGAAAGGTGACCTTTTTCAAATCCCGGCGGCCGGTTTTTCTCCCTTTGGACTATATATATAGTACACTGATCGAATATCATCCCAGCTGATAGAAAAAGCATCTTTTCTTTTTCTCTTAAGCATTGGATTGGTTTCCATCTTCCTCACCGCGTTTTGTATTCGTCCTATTATATGTTAGGTACTATCCATTTCCCTATTTCCTTATTATTTGTGACGTGTTTTCGTCATTTGGCGGTTAAGTGCGCGTGTGAATGAGTAAATATATAATATGTAGGTATATAATATATAGTTAGGAAGGAATCTCGCATTCATATTAAGCTTCCATTTGTGAAAATGGCAATAACTTATGGAAGCATCGATTTAACTGCCAAGCAACTAAGCTGAGCTATCTAAACACTCATTACCAAAATAACCACCTGAAAACCCAATTCCATCAACCCCCTCTAGAAGGCAATGTAGCCGTGACGAAAACAGCAGAGCAATAGAATTTCCAAGGGTTACAAGGTGTGCCTTTTCTTGAATTAATAGGATCTCTTTCTGGTGCTTTGCTAATACATGTAAATTAGCTCCGCAGGCGTAGCACATTAAAACCATTAGTGGAATTTTTATCCATCCCATTAGGCCATGCTTACCGCCTTTTCCGTATTTTCTCCCGTTCTAAATTCAGCCGAGACGTATTTCCATTGAAATTTCCTCTAGATTTTTCCCTTAATTTTTTTCGCACCGTGCATGAAAAAAATAACACTCAAGGGGGGTTTTATTAAAAAATTCATCATCATTTATGGTGTCATAAAACGAACTTATAATTAACGCAGCGCATAACTAAAACCGTGTGTATCTAATTTTCGATTCCAAATTAATTCTATACGATGTACTCGTAGATTTATTTTCCCAAATGTTTATGCATAAAGTTTTGAGTAATCAGCGCATATGTTGTTAACTGATGATAATAATTGTATCCTGAATCGTTTCCCTCTTGATAACTTCAGGGGATATTTTTATGGCAACCTTATCTACGCATTTACATTATGGTGTATTTAGGTCCAAATCCGATTTGCATGATAAAGTACATATATTATAGAACCGGTGGCTATCTTTTGCTTACTCGTCGATAAAATCCTCCTAAAATTAAAGTATTATCCACTTCAACAACCCACCCGTCCAGTCCACTCATGCTCACGCTTTTGTCCTTATCCATCCGAGATGCCCAGTTCACCCGGTTACCCGCCTAATAGATTAGCTTTCCGTCATCGAGTTCGAGTTTAAAATTCACTTATGCCACTGGACGCTCCCATTTCCGTAACTCCTGGCTCTGTATTTTCCTAGGTACTGAATACGGCGCAGAAGATCGGCGCGAGAATTCTCTGTTCTCGCTTTTTATAGAGAAAGGCAGCTCTCTCCATCCGCCCACAATTGACACGACCGTGGAAAAAGCGCGACAGAAGTGTGCGACAGGTGACGTCCTAATGGCAGCCACGAGATGAGAGAGGACGATAAGGAAACCTGTTGTAGAAGTACAGGGCAAAACAATTTGGTGTAGGACCGCGAAGGGATAATGTGTGAGGTACCAAAGCAACGAGGAAGATAAGCGCACCTGTCTCCCTTGTGAAAGATAACTGTGCCACTGAGATGATTTTTTAGAATGAGAATTTTTCTGGGCGGTAGTCGACAATGAAAAAAAATACAACGTAGGGCTCAGTAAACAGAGCTGAGACTTATGTGTGTCTCGATGTTTTTGTGTTTCTTCCTCTTTTCCTTTCCCAAACCTTTGGTATTGAATATTTACATAAACTAGTTTGTTTCCTCGTTGACATATAATGTGTATATCATCATCATCATCAGTATTTCAATCCGAAGATTGGTTGACTGCAGATTGGGCTGCATTTTCTAAGGAAATATTTTAATGTGGTGGTTTCCCTTCGCCTTCCACATCGCAGTGCTACGGCCGATTCCATGAACTTCACTCTCGCCCGCAGCTTTGGCAGTTGAATCCGGGCCGATCCTCTTGATCTGCGCCATCAGTGTCTACTGGTGAAACTGCTGCCTACTTCCACCAGAGGTTGCGTGTATTGAAGTTGCAGGTGCTTTTCCCGAAAATTGGTGCATTTTCGAGAAAATTTTCGTCGTCACCGAGGCTCGAACCGGCGATATAACGGAACCTCCAGTTCCGGTCCAGTCCAGTCCAACACGCACCACTGTGCTACCTCCGCCCCCCAATATGTGTGTATATATATATTATCTTGGATAGGAATTGCGAAAAACAGGATAGGAAAACATATAAGACGAACACAAGGGAATAGTATATTTCACGGAAAAAATATGCCACGACCAGGAATCGAACCCGGTACCTTCCGATTACATGTCGGATGCTCTTACTATCTGAGCTACCGTGTCACCGGATAGGAAAACATAAAAGACGAACACAAGGGAATAGTATATTTCACGGAAAATTTTTCCGTGAAATTCCTATCCTATTTTCCCTATTCCTATAGAAGATAATATATATATATATATATATTAATATACTTAATAAGCATATATTTATACTTATATAATGAATAAAACTACTGTCTTCCTTCTAGTGGCAGTATTTTTATTTAGAGGATGCGTCGACGACTACGATCATTTGGCACTCCATGAAAACCGGAAAATAATTCCATTTGCACGAACATAAAACAATGCCTGAAGCGGGATTCGAACCCTTGGATTAGCTTGCAAGCGATTTATTTTCCAGGCTTACCACCTTTGGAGGTGTTTCTCCTCATGTGCTATCACTCACCTACCGCTTCTTTTTTCCCTCACCACGCCTTCACCTTTTTCTCACGGAATAACCGCCAAAACATGGCCCCCAATTCTTCTCAAGTGAAATACTCTGGGGGAGAAAAATACTACCTTTCTCAGAATTGCACGTTTGGTTAATCATCTTTCCCCATTCCGTCGAACCAAATGGAATATTCTGTGCCCTTTTCACTTGCAAATTTCTTGTCTACGAAATTAAATAAGGTCAAAAGATGAGGGATAATAAATCAGAATAGACTATAATTTGGGAGAGGGAGCCGATTGTGTTATCCTAGTGGGTACCGCTTCCAACGGATAACCCCAAGGTTCGAATCCCATCTGGGACATGGATTTTGTGTTTATTTCAAGGCTATGTGTTTTTCTTAAGGCTAAGAAGTGCTTAATGACCGAATCCGTAGACCCATAAACGAAATATATTACTTGGCAACGGTGCGCTGAAGGATAAAGCAAAAGGATGCAGCAATTCTAAATAGTTTAATTTTTCACAGATATTTAATTCCTCATTCTATAGTGTGCAGCGTGCCTCAATAAATGTTTAACAAGCATTGAGAAATTGTCCGGATAATTGATTTCTTCTCTACGGGAAAAATATGTTACGCGAGTCTATTAAAATGTAAAAAAAATCTTATAACTGCTATGCATTGCATGTAGGATAATTGCCAGAATCTGCTGAACTATGTAAAAATAAAATAAAGATAGAATAATAGGAAAGTGTCTTACCTGATGTAATCCTCCCATTCTCGAATTCATATGGTCATTCAACAGTCTGAGAATTCCATGTTTTGATCTTGTGTCGTTCCTGGATACTTAGACGGAAGAATATGTATTTGAATATCTCACGGAAGAAGTATCGATTTCATTTAGTTTGCCGGGTGATCTTGTGTGACAACATAATGCGATTTTGCATTGATTTTCTCGATATTCCAAGTAAAATAATGGCGTTCTATCCACTGGAAAAGGTCCTAAGAGCTGAATTACTTAATAAAAAAGCTTTTTATCAATGGCTATTTGTCAATACATTAGACGGATTCCATTTGAACCTTTAGAGTTTTTAATTTTAACTTTCTCCCATTGATAGTTTCCTCAAGATTCACTTGAAGAATGTGCTTAACACTTTATTTTGAGGTTTAATTTATACTAGTTTCTTGATTTCTACAAAACATTTGTGTCGACGCATTAGCATCGTACTTATTAGTCCACGTTCATACGCTTCCATTTTCGCAAGGAATTTTTAAAATTAGACGTGAAAGGTTTTCGTTGGCACTTTCTCATAAGAAAAGGAAAGCGATGCGATTTTCGAAACAATACGGGAGAATTTTATTGTTATTGCAAGAAGCCGTTGGTTGGATCAGGAAGAAATCTTGCATTATTTAGTCATCTAACATATTATAAATTTCTATATTAGCATTCATATCTTTAAATCTGTTAATATTACTTTCAATATTTATGTCTTATGAAATTTAGGAAAATATATTGATTTTTTACTTATTAATTTTGCTAACTGGGATGTAATCAAGTTTTTATCATTGCCGTTTAAGGCGTCAACGTCTAGGGGGGGTCGACGGAATTCATTATTCTATAGAGACATTTGTTTCTTGAATCCGTAATTGGAAAAAATTTTTTTTCTGGAATGTCACAACAATGTCTTGGCACTCTCTCTGAGCCAGCCAGTAGGAATGCATAGATATTAATTAATATTTATTTTGCAGGATAAATGATCGATGTTTTTCATTACGTATTGAACTCCATTGAGTACCTTTTCGGTGCAGGAGCCGAGACGGAACGAAATAAAGTTTCAGGCGCAACATTGTGGAATCGTTTCATTGGAACGCACATCTACAAGAAACTTTTTGATTCCAAATAAAATTTTATTAAAAAAACGTCCCGGGTTTCTTCGCTAGGCGATGACCAGATGGAAACACAAAGTGACCTGTTTCTATTTGTTACGGAATGGAATGATTCGTGAAAATGTGACACCTAAAAATGTGTGAGTGAAGTCTTCTCGGGATCTCCACCGGGTCAGATCGTATGTGGCCGACGTTTCGAAGGCGTACTCTGCCATC